>OY759265.1:43204726-43442226 GCA_963662155.1 Lamellibrachia columna
CACTACCGTAGTATTTCGACGGTGAGTGTTTTTTTAACGTACTACACCGGTGCGGAGGAATCTGTGGCGGCGAAGGAGTCCGTCTCCGCGCCAGCCGGCAGATGTGACCCGTCCGAGTCCACAGACAACGCCCCGTCGGGCGTAACGTGTGGACAATCGTAGTAAATCTAAGGAGGCGTCGGTGAAAAAGTCGACAGCAGTTCGGCGACAACGCGTTCACAGTCAACACAGGCGGTTGTCGCCATAGCGCGTAACATCTGCCGTGACGACACGCGCCGCTGAACACCGGTCACGCGCCGCTGCGTCCGGTGTTGCAGGCTGCGCGGGATGCGGGGATGTGCTGAAGAAGCTCTCTTAGGGGTTGAAGAGAGTGGAGAAGGCCCAGACAGATAGCAACATACCACACAACACGTGGCCATCACTTTGATATAGCAGTTGATAAATGGCACAGAAGCGGCATAGTTTACACAAGTCATAAGGAGAGGAAATAAGAAGCAGAGAGCGTGGATTAGCTACCGTTACTGGGATAATATGGATAAGGCTGAAATAGCAGTAATTGTAGCAACACATAAGACATCACAAACTATATTTAGATCATAAATGTACACCCAATAATGTCGTATATTTGTTTGCTGACCTGAAATAGTATTAGTTATTAGTTTCCTATTAACTACGAGTCTCTTACATGTTACACAAAACTTGCAAGAACACCAGAGACTTTCGTGACAAGTTCGTTGTTTGACAGATGTAATTTTTAAGAGACAGTATCCCAGTCCACCGCAATCTTCTGGCCCAACAACCGACAGACATCAGCCTCCCACCTGCCTCTCCGGTCCATCCCACCTGCCGGGGTCGACCGATTGCAGCCAGGTAGCGACATAACGGTCCCGCCACACGTATCACATTTCCCCGCTTAGATTCCACCGTCTGGTAACGAAATCTGGCCGAAGTATATTATGTCAGGCATTGCTTGATTACTCAACCGGGGATGCAATCCGGACATCATCCCCACGCGAACGGACACGCTTCGGTGGTTCTCGCCGTTATTCTGCGCAATCTGTCGGGACCCGGTACGCCTCGTTCACCCCCTGGCTCCGGTGCGGTTGCACTCCATCAATAATGCATACATCGATGAATGTAATATGCAGATCATGACTGGTTTATCTCACACGAATCTACAGGCAATAACTATTGTTAAATCCAAATGCATCGATGTGTGGATCTTGCATAAAACATAACGGTGAGATTTTCCTTAAATCAATGACTTGCCTCAACCTTGCCCACCACAACGTCTATAGCTGGCAACCATGTCAAACATATCATACGTATTTAGAAGAGAGATACCCGTTGTCAGCGAGACAACATGAAACATATGACGAATGTATACGATCATTTACACTGACCATTTTTTGCTGAACTAGCAAAAACGAAATTGTCAGTTAGCACAGTGGACATGTTAAAGAACATTCTGCGTCAGATTTTTTATGGTCAGACGTAGTGTGGTTGCTTTGAAGTCAACGACGTGGTTTTCGTGCATATACCCCTTGCATAGCAGATCCTAGTGAATAAATGTGTAAATGTCATGAAATAACGGCATATAGCGTGACCTGTGCGTGACTGGAAGTGATGTCTATCATTTTATACCATGTAAATAATCCGCCCACCTCTCAGCAGAAAGAACGTCTTCAAACAGTTTCAACGCCGTTGTTATTAATGGGACAGGGCAGTTTCGATAATACATCATTAGCAGTATAACTCACGCAGTGAGATGGAACGTTTTTAAGATGCTCCCAACCCCCATCCAAATAGCAACTAGGATAAAAAGCCCCTCCTCATATAACCAAAAAAGCTAAACACGAAGTGCAAGTAAGTTTTTACTTGCACTTGTCGATATTTAGCTACACATATTATCTTCATGCATGTGAGGCCATATCATCCCGCTTGAGCAATTTTGTCAGCGAAACAATGGTGTCTGAACAGGGTTTTGGCCAGGACACCGTCGCCAGCTTGATCACAGGTGTCGGTCGACGTTTCACGGCGTTTGGAAGCGTTCGTACCGCGTGACGTAATGTGACGTTTGACGTAGATAACGTAAGTCGGAACAATCAAAGACAACACGGATAACGTTGCATACAATTGTACGTAACTACGAACTGCTATTTTTTTTAGTTACGTAACCTACGTTAAATATCCATCGTCAACTCGGGGGAATTTAAATTTTTGTAATGTGCGAACCAACCTCTTAGGCCCCTGAGCACGCCTACAAAATGTCTGCCACATGTGTGAAACTGACAGACATACGAGGGAACAAACAGACAGACACACTACTTTATAGTACAGAATTTTTGTTTAACAAGATAGCCATCCAAGGCAAAGACCCAGATGGCAAGTGGACAAGGAAGCCATTGGCTTATCGAGAGTCCAACATTTTTCATCTATGTGTAATCCGCCCTCCTGAGATATGTGTCAACCTTGTTTTTAAATATATTCACGCTGCTAGCAGCTACACAATTTTGTAGATAACTTGTTTTATTCATTGATTGTCCTGTGAGAGCGAGTACTTCCTGATATCCAATCTACACTGATACTTTACTGGTGTTACCTCATGTCCTCTAGTTCTACTATCTTTCTTGAGCGAAAAAAATATTTATAGAAATATTTTCATACCCATTCAATATCTTAAAAAAACTTCAATTTGATAAACAACACCTTACTATGGCGGACACAAAAAATTTAATATAATGTAATAAATAAAAGAGTCGTAATGCAAATAACATCAGCAACCATCTTTATCAATTTGTCATGTGTGCGTGCGTGCGTGCGTGCGTGCGTGCAATTTCAATACATGCATATGGCCATATGCTTTTGCAACAGGTACACCATATTTCAACAAAACCTACCAGAAACGCAACATTTGTTTCCTGACATACTGACATAACGGAAACTTACATAATCATGGGCAATTTTATACAAATTAAACTTCTCAAATTGCTCACTATGACGTTTCTGTTTGTGCTATCCTTGTTATCAATGTTGGCACCACCCAGTGCCCGCCCACAAGATATATTTCATGCAGACCGATTAATTTTGACCAAGGTGATGACACCGACACTGCATGGGGTTCAGACAGTGACGCGTCATCAAACAGGGTGCACAAACTGTAGGTGTTACATAAGCGACATGCCACGAGTCGGCAGTTCACAATGTGGTGGTTCCGTAAACCATGTAATTTTTTAATCCCATAATGCTTCACACCAAGTGGATGCCAGCGACCTGTTGTGGGTCTTACCCCTTTGCACAGGAAGTTGCAATGCATGAACTGCACGAATGCGTGGCAGTCGCAAATGAAAAATGTGAGTATAACTGCCCCGGCACTTCCACTAGTCTGTATCTCCGTAGGACCTCCTTGACGTGATTTATGGAGCACGGAAACGATGCAGTTTTTTTATGTCCTCCTCTCCAACCGGCAACGATTTTGTCAAAAGCTTCAAAGGACGATATTTCTCTTGCTATAAGAATACATGTAAAGAGATGAATGTCTGGTGGACATGTGGGAACACGTCCGACTGGTGAATGTCACTGTGGCTGGCAAAATAAAAATACCATTTATATACATCTCCGGAGTTTATAAAACACCCTTCGATTCACTCGTTTTATTTCATGCATGTAACACGTGTTTTACTTCTGTTCAAACCCGTCTCTTTGTTGTCGCATAATGTAAACGTACACATGGTACATGAGTCAATACAGCACGGTCTCTCTCACTTCCACTAGTACGTAACTACACAGTCACGCTTTTTCTCGTCCAACACTCATCGGCTTACAGGGGCACCATTCTTCTGTTCGTCTTGACCTGGCAGCCTCATCGAGGTTCGTCCTCGTCACACCTACAAAGACAGAACACCCACTCTTGAGACCCATATTACAATACACATTTCAATAATGGGATCAAACATGTTTTATATACATTAAACGTAAACCAAGGCATTTCTCAATCTGGCTGAAATTCCAAGACAGTGCAGGCAGACAAATCAAATAAAAAAGTACTTCTGTATATACTACATGTCCACTGCTCTGTGTACATATTATTGACAAGATGAAAAGAAAGAATCTTTATTCGGTCTCGCCGCAATGTTCACGCATGCAACAATGTATTCGTCATGTCAGGAATAAAAAAATATGAATTTTGAGCTCATCTTTTTGAAATTTGAGCTCGCCAAGACGGAGACAGTGAGATGGTAACTGAGCCAATACTTTCTCTCAGTTACTGGAAGGAAGACGCGACTGTCATCGAACGCCTTCTGGTTGAGTGGTTGACAAGATAGAACCTCCATTCTCAGCAAATCCCTGCATCCTGAAATTACAGGCACTCATCCTCGCGAGCCAGCGGTGGTGTTAATGCTACCCTGGCACATGTCCTGCACACTGTTCAAAGTGAGCCAAATCATTTGGATTTGTCCCACTTGCTGTCTTGGTCGATGCGTTTCTGGGAACCAAAAGCCTGAGCCCAAACTTCAAAGAGCATTTCCAGGATATGCCTATCACTACCGATCCGACCAGTTACGACGACGGGTCCACAACCAATTGAAGTTACGTTCCAATATGCATGCCCCGTAAATTCCATCAAACAATCCCATCGTTAGCACAGCGACTGAATAAATCTGCGTTTCATCAGGCTGATCGGCCACGGGCACTGATGAAGTCAGAAGCCCCTGGCGACGAAGATGCAGAGATATGGTTCTTGTGTGAAAATATCGTTATATTTTAATATAATTTCACCACTACCTATGGTCAGGTTATCTTTCCCTTTACATAGTCCCTGTTATGGACATTTCTGCGTCCAAGCAAATGGCCACACATGACAGGTATCCCCTCATCACATGACAGGTATCCCCGCGTCACATGAAAGGTATCCCCTCGTCACAGGGATAGGCTTGCTCTACTTTCTTATGGTGGGCACTTTTGTTTGTTTGTTCGTCTGTTTTTTAGTCTGTTCTTGGGAGTTGGAGCCCCCACTGTCTTCAGAGGCAAGTATATATATTATAAAGTTGTTTGTGGCCCCATGGGGATGGTTTGTACATTAAAATGTTTTTCAAAATTGTTCGTACATTAAAATGTTTTTCAAAATTCCCCCCGGCAAGTGGCAATATGAGAAACGTCAGAAAAACAGGAGTTCATAATTACATACAGTTGGTAGTCAGGCCTTTCTACGACTGTTACGTCATTTCTACGACTGTTCCATGATCTACGTCAAACGTCTACATAAGTTCCTTCATGCGGTACGAATGCTTTGTGAAATTGATGCCAATGGCATTGCAAGGCCAAACCTTGACTGGATAGTGCAAGAAGTCACAAGCTCTCGCAGTGGCTGTCTCTTCTGTATTCTTGTCATCTAGTATAATAATAGCATTCCATAATAATAATAACAACCACATCAAAGACACGGGTAGCCACATGCCAGACAGCAATAAGTAGGCCTACTCTGTCAGCTGTTATATCGGTGAACGTAACGAACTGCTGCGGCAGTGCGATATTATACGAGTCACTGCGCGTTGCCATGGATGTTGCTGTTCGTTTACCGTGTGGTGGGCTGGTGTGCGTATTTACCCCCCTCCTGTCCCCTGCCGATATATTCCTCCAGCAGACGTTCCCCCTACTAAAATGAATAGGCGTATGTTTCCCCCTTGATAAGTTTAGTATCAAGGAAATATTTTGTCTTTATTTCTTAATATTTCGTTATTAAAATATATATATATATATAATATATATATTTATATATATATATAAAAGTATACATACTAAGAGATGCCTTACGTAAAGATTATGTTGACATATCATGCATAAAAGAAAATCTGCTGGACTGTTGAGATGGTGTAAAAACTAGTTACACATATTTGAACACCAACGAACCGGTTAACAAAAATAGTTAATTTATGTTCAGCATTAATAATGTAAAGATTATTATAGAACTGTCAACAAGTCTGACTGAGAATAAAACACCCCTTCTTCATAATTATAGTTTGTACTTTCAAGAGAGGCAATCATCACCAAGTTATTAGAACTGTCAAATAAATACTGAATTTAAAAATAATGAACTGGATGCTTAACCTAGACTGATTTTCCTCGAAGCATGGCCGGAAACACGATGCATTCAAACTGAGCAATTCACACAGTGGCAGACAGACGAATCGACCACCAGTCCCACTTCTATGACAACCTCATCACGGAACCGTCACATCTGCCAGCATCCGAGACGCAATTACGTGCATCAGCATAACAAATAGACAATGCAGATGCAGGTAGACCCACTGATAGTTTGATTACGTCTATTGTGTGCACAGACTCCACTGAATCCGGCACGTGTCAGTCCTTCTCACCAGCTGTGTTATCAACTGAGGAATCAGGGTGTCCGACCGCAAAATTACGCAACGGGACACGCAACAAGCACGTATGCAGGTACGCATGCAGGAAATCGGCATGAAAAGTCAGTGACTTCGACAAGTGACTGTGATTATCATGCATTGGCATTGGTTGGACGCATTCCGTTGAAACGTACATAACGATCTGTGCAAAGTGACGGCAATTAACAAATGGTTGAGGTTATTACATTAAAAAGCATGACCGCGCTGAAAAGAGACGAGATAGCAGATCTAGGCGAACGAACATCACTGAAAAGGCTCAACGAAGTTGCACAAGACGGTGACATAAAGCACTGAGGGTCACAAAGTCTAAGGCAGTATTTTGTGAGGAATTTCAAGTGAAACTGTTAAATCAACCGTGAAATGCTCATTGGTAGATCAACCGTAGAGTAACCGGATCAGATTGATGACAGCTGTAAACAATCACAACACATAAACACCAAGACGCAGCGTAACACCGCTTCCGACATGACAAACTTCAACTACGCGCGAGCGACTAATTCAATAAAAAACAAATTGTAGAAAACAGGACTTATAGAAGGCTCCCTCATACATGGCTGATGCTGCGCTCAAAATCCCTTAGCACTTACAGATCTCAGTGGGCTTTTAGTCGCTCTATTTCCGCAGAATCACTAAATAGTGATGAAAAAGGCATTGTTTGGTCAAATATAAACAAACATATGAAAGCCAGTTTATTTCCACCACAATTATAATTTTCTACATTTTCCATTCACTATCCACTGGCACTTAACCGAATGCTCATCAACCCAACAGTGGGGTAAATTACCACTTACCCTTGTCATGACTGTCACTGTTGTCCTGAACAAAAGATGATCTGCTCTTATTAATCTTCTTCAGCACGGTCAACAGGCACTTGAAGGACACCTGTGAACACAGCACTCAAACTTAACACTGTGTCTAACAAGTAAGTTCTTGTTTAGCACAATACCATTAAGTCCTTCGGACAGCTCAAAGCACTTTAAACTTCACCTCCTGGCAGATCTAGTCATTCCAACACAAATTCGATTTCTCTGGGAAGTTTTAAGCCATGCTGCAATTACTGCACAAAGACAATTCTTTCACATCTGTCCACCTCTGTCTATAGCAGGTACCGTGTAATGATGCATCAAGTTATTCAAGGAAAAAATTCATATCCCAAAGCAAAAGGTGGGCCATGGCCAAATGCCCCCCAAATATGCAAATGTGAATAGCCTAGAGCAAAAGAAAGGGCATGAAGAAAGTCCTGGGACAAAACAGAAGGAAACTAGGTGTGGAAAGAGAGAATGAAGATGGGAGATGGGAAGAGTGAGAGAAGAAAGGATGGTTGGAGAGAGACACAGGAGTTTTATGGAAAAACATGGATGAATAATAACAACAACAAAGTTCTAAACACGCAGCGCAGGACATCATCGAGGGCAATAAGTGGCAGATTACTCTCTTACTTCAGATTACTTGCTTCTCAGACAGTAGCACCTTTCTTTAGGATTTTTCCCCCTGAAATGTTGTTTTTAAATGGCCAAACGGTCTACAGCCTGTTGCGTGTAAGCTAAGGCATGATTTCACCTCACATATCAAAGCATTTTTAACACCAACACAACTGGCATTCTCCCCAGATTTGTGCCTGAATGCCACACTTCTATGTTGATTTCCATAAAAAAATTTGCCTAATGCTTTTCAGCAGCTTCATGACCCGACACATAATGAATTTATTATTATTTATTCTTGGAGTAATTTATGCATAACACACAGTCTGAATATATTCCTGCCAATGGAAAAAAATCAATAGCAGTCTGACTCCCCAGCAGGGAAGACATTAGTGGCTTGCCGCCAGACAAAACCAGCGGGACTACAGACCCACTGACCTAGACAGTCCCTCCCATTCGTCTGGTCAACACTGTGGGTTAATTCAGGTCAGCCAGGCTATGTTTATCCTGGCCAGAGTCACTCTTGACTCATATAGTGGACATCAGATGTTTTGGTACACTGACCAATGGCATAGTCCATATAACCACTGGGCAGAACGGTCAGCACCAAATGGAGTAGTCGTTATTTCACCATAAAATCAAAGATGGACTTATATATAATGGCTGGATGCATCCCATGAATCACGGCCACCGGCTCACCATTATGATTACCTGTGAATGTTGCTAAATAATTGCATATTTTAAGCCGTTATTCTGCTAAATGGTAACAATTTATTGGAAGATCCCTCAGCAACAACGGGTTTGGTTTTGTAAGCGCGCTGACATTTTGGTTACGGTTTTATGTACATTTAAATAGCTGGTTGCATTTATGGGTTTATGAGCCCGAAAACAATTAGTTACAGTGTCTGACCATGCATGCACTCATGTTCCCAAATCCTGGTACCTGCTTTCCCCGGAAACATTGAGGGGGAAGGACATGTCCCGGTTGGCTGGTCACAGCAATGTCAGAAAAAGGGAGGAAATAGGTTCGGAAAGACATGGGAAGAGCGAAGGGATGTATTTCAGGGTGCTGAATGAAGAGTGGGAAATTTCTAGATTTAATCTTGGTGAAACAGATTTGTTAATCAAAGCTTGAGGGGACACAGAGGCATGCGTGCGTGCAAGATAAGTAGCTATGTGTGTTGGTGTGACAGCAGATTAAATGAAAAGGTGTCATCATGAATGTCAGCTTTCCTGTGTTTTACCTAACATTTTGAACATGGAATTCCACAAAATTGCATCTACTCTGAGACACTGTTGGGCTTCAATACAGAATTGTATAAATATTTATACAAAATTGTGAGGTTTGTCCGAGTCTGAATAACCATGACGTTGCCATAAACTTGAAGGTGACTTGCCAGTGTAAAATCAATAGAGTACTGTTATTGCCATACGTCTTTGTCGTAAATCTACAGAACACTGCTCTGACAATCTTTGCATGGGAAAACCCTATTAATTATTGACTGGGGGGGGAGGCTGTAGAGCAATCATTTGATATTCTGCAGTAAGTTGTCTCACAGTGTAAACGTTCACACTGACAAGATTTATCCCCACACTTCGGTAATCAGTTAATCTTGTTCTGTAAGGTAAAGGGTAAAGTCATCCCCCAGGCATTACGCCTTAGGAAGCCATGAAGGCTTATATGGCCAGTGCTTAAACCTGGTTTCTGTAGTGCGAAGCAACTTAGAGTGCAGTTATACTGACTCTCCTGGACGGGACACTAGTCCATCGCAGGTACCTTCCAAACAGTGTTTGTACTCATTTGCAGCTGAGTAGACTGAGGCAAAGTAGGGTAAACGAAATTGCCTAAGCTTCGAAAATGAACCGTGCCCAGTGTGGGTCTTGAACTCACAACCCTTGAATTCAGAGTCCAACACCTTAACCACTAGGCCACGGAACACTGCTCTGACAATCTTTGCATGGGAAAACCCTATTAATTATTGACTGGGGGGGGGAGGCTGTAGAGCAATCATTTGATATTCTGCAGTAAGTTGTCTCACAGTGTAAACGTTCACACTGACAAGATTTATCCCCACACTTCGGTAATCAGTTAATCTTGTTCTGTAAGGTAAAGGGTAAAGTCATCCCCCAGGCATTACGCCTTAGGAAGCCATGAAGGCTTATATGGCCAGTGCTTAAACCTGGTTTCTGTAGTGCGAAGCAACTTAGAGTGCAGTTATACTGACTCTCCTGGACGGGACACTAGTCCATCGCAGGTACCTTCCAAACAGTGTTTGTACTCATTTGCAGCTGAGTAGACTGAGGCAAAGTAGGGTAAACGAAATTGCCTAAGCTTCGAAAATGAACCGTGCCCAGTGTGGGTCTTGAACTCACAACCCTTGAATTCAGAGTCCAACACCTTAACCACTAGGCCACGGCTGCCCCCCCAATCTTGTTCTGTGACAAGATAATTATATTCACAGGCAAGATCTATTCAAACGCAGTAGGAGTTTGAAGAACTACATGTACGATGACTATATGAAGGGTCTATTCAAACGCAGTAGGAGTTTGAAGAACTACATGTACGATGACTATATGAAGGATCTATTCAAACGCAGTAGGAGTTTGAAGAACTACATGTACGATGACTATATGAAGGATCTATTCAAACGCAGTAGGAGTTTGAAGAACTACATGTACGATGACTATATGAAGGATCTATTCAAACGCAGTAGGAGTTTGAAGAACTACATGTACGATGACTATATGAAGGATCTATTCAAACGCAGTAGGAGTTTGAAGAACTACATGTACGATGACTATATGAAGGATCTATTCAAACGCAGTAGGAGTTTGAAGAACTACATGTACGATGACTATATGAAGGATCTATTCAAACGCAGTAGGAGTTTGAAGAACTACATGTACGATGACTATATGAAGGGTTTTAATTCATAATTAACATACAGTAGATTCGTGCAATATGGGAGTGGGACTAACATTGCGAGGGAGAATGTCCCGTTTTAAGAGGTTGTTCCCTACGTCTGGAGTCCACGTAGCGAAAGGCCATGTTTAATGTTTTTAACTGTATTCCATTCTATTCATTATTAAGATGCATTTGTCAAGTCCAACAGTTTATGACCACCAGTGACTGAGTAAACTCTGTTTTGAGAGTGATAAAATTATTAATTTACATCCAATTATGTGCAAAACAAGATGGCTTTGTTGCATTTCCAAACTGGGGTGTGTGTGTTTGGGCCTATGAGCGGATAATTAGGCCTACAGTTTACTATGAGAAATGTCAAGAAAAAAAAATCAGGAATGAAATAATACACCTGTAAGACTCTCAGTGTAAAGCTAATTACATGCACTTTGAAAAGAGTAACATATCCCTGTTCGCTTATCAGGTATGTTTCAAAACTACGAGACAAAGCAGAACTGTTTTTACAAGAATAACATTATCTAAATCACAGCCAGCCATGTACAGTGACTGCAGAAATGTCAGCAGTGTGAATATGTTCAAAAACAGAATCGACTGATATCTAACAAAGGCAGGCAACACAGAGATAAATAATCGTTTGACTCTCGATAATTCAACGGCTTCCTTGTCCTCTTGCCATCTGGATCTTGTTGTTTGGAAGGCAATCTTAAAAAAAATTATTTCTTCTGATCACTTGGCTATGTCTCTTCCTATAAACTGGTAGCAGTACATACCGAAATACATTTCCAGCACTACGGAGTACACAACCCCTTTGTTAACGAGTACCGTAACAGATGCGTGAGGGCATCTGTCACTGCTGTGGGGTGAATATATCAACCTCGCTTAATAACACTGAGACATAATGCAATCATTTCCAGCCATAACCTCTATGTAGGTGTCATTACCACAAGAATAATATAAAAACACTTCTTTCTGCCCCAAAACACATCACCCTCAATCAATGATGTATTCCTGTTTGGTTTCTTTGTTATCATTTCCCGCGTCCAACGGAACACAACAATCTTCGATGCAAAACATTCCTGAGAACCGTTGGCACCCCGCCAATGCTTTGTTGCGATGATTCTCCAATTGCAGTCGTGAAATCGCCGCAGGTACAAAGAACATCTGCGCTCCCAACTGCTGTGACCCATCTCGGTCAGGTAAATACACACGCCAGCCCACCACATGGTAAACGAACAGCGACACCCATGGCAACGTGCAGCGACACGTATAATATCGCACGCATAATACGCACGATTAATCGACACAATTACAAAACACCTGTCGTCTTTTATGCAGCGGAAGACGCGGGTTGGCCAAGCGTGACACTGAAGACATGATCGCATAGATACTGATAGTCGGAGGCGCAGACAAAGACAGCGTGCCCATCTGTGCGGTGCACATTGCGATGGTGACGAGCGGGTAATCAAGGACAGATGGCAGGGACGAGCAACAGATAACGGGGAATGTTGCTAGGGACACGGCAACATCACAACGGAGTTGCGCTTCTCTAACATCTATCGAGTACATCAGAAACAAAGCGAATAGCTGTGGGCTACGCTGTTCTTTGTGCTATATCCTGACATTTGGGGCGTCAACATGTCATGACTGGGGTGCAGATCTAAACACCAACTGTTTGGCTTCAACAAGTCTACACTTGCTCCATGTGCGGCCACGCGTGTCCGACTTGCCTCCCAGGAACTGTCCTCGTAGCAATGCAGAAACACAAGCCAGGTTGTAATCCGCATTGATGCCTTCCACACTGTTGCGAAGTTTGATGTCCAAAGTATTTTCCCCACACATAGAACAATTCTGGAATGTTCCTGTAGAATAATTGGAATATTTTGGTAACTGACTGGATCACTAGTATGCTTCCCTCACAGTAAACCAACACAAGTTGTACAGTGATGGTACGGCACCAACCAGCATTTCCCAGTTCTTCTTCAGTTCTTCCCAACCCTCCCCTAAAGTAATCTACACAGAATATTGACCCAGGGGGCCACTCTATACATTGCCAGTATACCTTCCTTGATAATATTTATGTCAGACTCATTCCTTATTGTAAGGAATGTTCCATAGGCATACATATACAGATGGTATAACAACACCAAAACGCAACTCAATACAATAATATTTAACAAGATTGCCTTCCACGGCAAAGACCCAGATGGCAAGTGGACAAGGAAGCCATTGGCTTATCGAGAGTCCAACATTTTTAACCTATGTGTAATCCACCCTCCTGAGATATGTGTCAACCTTGTTTTTAAACATATCCACGGTGCTAGCAGTTACACAATTTTGTAGATAATTTGTTCCATTCATCGATTGTCCTCTGTGAGAACGAGTACTTCCTGATATCCAATCTACACTGATCCTTTACTAATGTTACCTCGTGTCCTCTAGTTCTACTATCTTTCTTGAGTGACAAACAAATATTTCTATCAATATTTTTATACCCATTCAATACCTTAAAAACTTCAATTTGATCTCCTCTTAACCTCCTTGTCTCTGCATGTTTGATTTAACAATGAAAATGAACATCTATGACAAGTGTACAAGAAGCTTAAAGTAGGGAATCATTCGTTAAACAATCATTATCATCACATTGTGCCACCTCCTCTCGGAAGTTCACCTGTCGTGGATCACCACGTTCAATGTGCCATTCTGACCAATGTTCAACAATAAACATTGGCTAAACGTGGGATTTAATCTGATCGATGTAAGCACGAGGCCTCTGCTAACTTCCAAGAACATTTCTGCATCAACAAGGCTACAAAGTACACATGTCGATTACACATGTCAAGTATTCATGTTGCAGAAGTTTTCCTTTTCTTCCTCTATGTCCGTTCTACCTCGTGTCTATGAGATCAGAAACAGATCCCATACACAAAGGTAAATGTTGAACCTGATATGGCGTGATGCTCTGACTGACTGACTGATCGAGAGGACTGGCGTTCGAGTAAATTTTTAATTCACCCCACTTTGTCTGTGTCTTTTGGAAGAAACAGTACAAACTGTAGATTCCTTTTACCTTGTGTTGGTGTACGGAAAAATCTGTGATCCAATCAAGAATTATAAGTTAGGCAACATGCAATAAACTAAACAATAAACTAAACAATAACAAATAATTCTTAGCTGTATAAAACACCATAAAAAACATAACAAATAAGTATAACGTGTGTGAAGGTGATGATTTGGGTCGGGGGGGTTTGTCCTAGTTGCCATTTAGGTGGGGGGATTATGTCCGGGGGAGGGGGGGGTTTCTCTTGGGGATGTGTTTGGGGGATTTTGTCCTACATTCCCTGGTGTCTATGCCAGGGGAAATAAAAGATCCCATGAAAACTCCATCCCTCCTTACTGATGGCAGGGGGTGGCAGCCAAAGCTGCTTCCACCATTCCCTCCAATAATAATAAATGTTTGGAACTTTCATATCTGATATCTGATGTCGACTTTAGAGCTTATTGCTGCATGTGGCAATCTGGTTAAAATGTTAAGGTGAGTGAGAGGTACGCATCCGTCCATAATCTCCATATACTACTATAGACTCCTTTTTACATTGCTACCGTACACACTACCTGCTCAGTCACCTTAACATTTTAACCAGATTGCCACATGCAGCAATAAGCTCTAAAGTCGACATCAGATATCAGATATGAAAGTTCCAAACATTTATCCACCTGTGTGAAATGAGTCCTTCTATACAATCTCAAGTCCTTTCACTTACTTATTGCTATCAGTGTTGCAGAGTTTTAACAATGGTTACATTTCCGGGTTGATGCATGCGCTCGGACTGGCTATGAAACCTAAACAGGTTGATTCGGCTGCTGTGACCACGAGAGGATTAATGTGAAAACAGAAGAAAAATACAACTGATGTAGAGCATCAGTTCGCCACACGTCCGTGTTGGACAATGTAGAGCATCAGTTCGCCACACGTCCGTGTTGGACAATGTAGAGCATCAGTTCGCCACACGTCCGTGTTGGACAATGTAGAGCATCAGTTCGCCACACGTCCGTGTTGGACAATGTAGAGCATCAGTTCGCCACACGTCCGTGTTGGACAATGTAGAGCATCAGTTCGCCACACGTCCGTGTTGGACAATGTAGAGCATCAATTCGCCACACGTCCGTGTTGGACAATGTAGAGCATCAGTTCGCCACATGTCCGTGTTGGACAATGCTGATCTAGACCTTTAACTGTGCAGTTATTTCGTGCCTATAATAAAAGCACCCGGAGCTTATAAAATTTGCTATGTTGTATTAGTGCATCATAATCATCATCGTCATCATCATCATCATGTAATATGTGTTTATTTATTTTTTAATGTTTAAATCAGCTCCTTACACTATCTACTTTTAAACTAATCTATATTGCATAGTGTTATTTAATTTATGCAGTTTCATGTAAAGCGCCTGAAAGCATTTTATCTTAATTGGATTCGGGCGCTATATAAATTCCGATATAATAATAATCACCATCCTCCAGTGCCATCTCCTCTCGGAAGGTCATCTATCGTGAATCACCACTCATATGTCTGCACTGTGTCGTTCTTATCAGATCATTTTTCCCACCCGCCTTGATGTTGTCTGTCCATGTGACTCTTGGTCTTCCCCTGCCTCTTCCCCCTTCCACTCCAATATTTCCCATCCACTCCTTGATGTTGTCTGTCCATGTGACTCTTGTTCTTCCCCTGCCTCTTCCCCCTTCCACCATTCCCTCCAATATTTCCCATCCACTCCTTGATGTTGTCTGTCCATGTGACTCTTGGTCTTCCCCTGCCTCTTCCACCTTCCACCATTCCCTCCAATATTTCCCATCCACTCCTTGATGTTGTCTGTCCATGTGACTCTTGGTCTTCCCCTGCCTCTTCCACCTTCCACCATTCCCTCCAATATTTCCCATCCACTCCTTGATGTTGTCTGTCCATGTGACTCTTGTTCTTCCCCTGCCTCTTCCCCCTTCCACCATTCCCTCCAATATTTCCCATCCACTCCTTGATGTTGTCTGTCCATGTGACTCTTGTTCTTCCCCTGCCTCTTCCACCTTCCACCATTCCCTCCAATATTTCCCATCCACTCCTTGATGTTGTCTGTCCATGTGACTCTTGGTCTTCCCCTGCCTCTTCCACCTTCCACCATTCCCTCCAATATTTCCCATCCACTCCTTGATGTTGTCTGTCCATATGACTCTTGGTCTTCCCCTGCCTCTTCCACCTTCCACCATACCCTCCAAGGTCTCCCGTTGCATTCCATCCTGTCTGCGTTAGTTCGTTTTTAGTTTCTTTTTTGTTCTGTCCCAATTTATCACTTCTATGTTCGTGACATGTTCAGCCTTTTGTTGTGTTCAGCCTTTTGTTGTGTTCAGCCTTTTGTTATGTTCAGCCTTTTGTTATGTTCAGCCTTTTGTTGTGCAGTTATTTCGTGCCTCTAGTAAAAGCACCCTTAGCTTATAAAATTCTGCACCGTATCAGAATATGAACGAATCAAATCATGCACATTGTATGTCATCCAAGCAAGCCTCACTTTAGAGTTAGAAATTCAACCAGACGTTCAGACGTATTATGCAAAAGAAACACGACTAACTAATGACCAACACATGATAATTGATACGGGGAACAAAAACATGCTGCTTCAGTTTTTCAACTCGGTGAGTTATGGGCATGTTTTGACACAACAACGCATCAATTAGACGTGATTTACTCAGCTGTAAACAATGGACGTGTGAAGACAGACGAGGTCAATAAAGGGCACAACACTTCACCAGACGAAGCAAACACCTTATCATAAATCATATCGCATATGAGCAGGTAAAAAGTCGACAACAAAAGTGATGACGCTGCTCGTATTCAGTCGGATAAGTGCTCAAAAGATGTGACACGCAGTGGCGTTGACGTGCTTCTGGGTGGAGTGTCTTATGATGTATCGAAACCAACACACACATGCACGATCATGCGCGAGCCACGCATCACGCGCGAGCTATGCATCACGCGCGAACCATGCATCACGCGCGAGCCATGCATCACGTGTCAAACCAACACCACATCGATCTATCTGTACATGCACTAAAGTGATACTGTGTGTCGAATGCGGTAAAGAATCGGTGTAACCGAAACTCCTCAGTGAACACTGGGAAGGGTACTTTGCCATTGTCATTTACATGATCTTACTACAATCCACCGTGAACATGTTTGTATGCATGTTTGTATGCATGTTTGTATGCATGTTTGTGAGCATGTTTTTATGCATGTTTGCATGTTATGCTACTTCTCCTAGACGCTTTGCATTTCGGGTCCCAAACTTTCAGGGGTTCATCTACGACCCCACAGTCAGGTCGTCTCAGTTTTATATTTTCAAAATTCACCCCCGCTATTTCCCTTTCTATGAACAATTGAATTACCCTTTGTAGTTATTACCTACAATTGCGTACAATTATGTACAATTGTTGACATTCGTCTTTTCTTTGATTTAATTTCGAGATAATTACTGGCTATTTCTGTGAAATGTTTTCAATATTGTTATTGTGACAGTCACTTATCTCGTCCAGAGAATGGGCAATTTTACTAGTAATAATTATTAATAATATAATTTTACTGCATACTTTTGTCAGAATCATTGAAAGAATTTAATTGTAGCCATTTTTGTCCACAATTACTTGTCTGAAGATTTAAACAAAACTAAATAACAAATTTGCACAAATGAGCTAAAGCATGTCGGAGTTGATACTCGATAAGTTAAATTTTTCATGGAATCAGTGAGACTAGCGATAAATGAAATTGGGGAGGGACCTTTAAAGTGAAACCAAAGGCATCGTTTTGGGCCTTTGCCCCTATAACAGTGCCTAAAAACTAACCATTTGTAACTATAATCAGGAATATCATGTAAGTGGTTAACTGGGAATATTTTCTAAAAGTGCAAAATTCTGGTGTTATGTAATTTTTCGTGGAGGCTGACATTTTCATCAGTGTTTGCAATTTTGACCAACCAATCAGCAGCGAGCAGCCCCTTAACTCCAGATGCGGCTGTGACGTTGGATTTGCGTATCGCATGTATTTTTAACATGGTTGAGGTGTGGAGTTACATTTTTATTTGCTTTTATATTGGATTTACACGCAGCAAGAATTATTACAACATGCTACAGTGCAGCATTCAGATGTAAGCATCATTCAGCGAAGTATAGAGAGTTGTCGTTAAAGCCTGAAGCGATACAGACAATCTTCCAGCATGTACCTCAGCTGAATGCTTCGACAATGCGCAAACACTCGATTAAGAGAACTGTCAAATCAGACTGGGAGGAGGTTAGCAAACAATGAATGAATGGACTATCTTGCCAAATAAGTTGATTTTAGACGCAAACAGCATGTCCAAACTTATTGGCAAGTATGCGACTAAAATCATCTACGTCTACGATCAGGCATTTAAAGGTGGAGTTGTGGGAAACCTATTCAACATTCAACACTCTTGACGAAGGATTCTGAACTAATATGGCGCTGAGCATGCAAAAAAGTTTTTCGGTGTTCAACGACGTACATTTAGTTAACCACTTGCGTGATATTTTTGATTATAGCTGCAAATGGTTAGAAGAAGCAGCACCTGTAAATGTGAGCTGCCCTTATCAGCACACTTTCACAGGTAACCAGATCCTATAACTCATACTTTTGCCCTCGCCATTCTGCGATACAAAGAGACAACGTGAAAAGCAAGCAGCAGTTTTTATCTGCCACTTACTGTCTCATATGACAAAAGAAATAGTAGCATCATATAAGTCATATCAGAAAGTTTTTGTTAACAGGTCTCTGAACCGCGGCCCACTGACACTGCATGACTTTGATGAAATCACAGATTGTAGGGGTGAGGCAATGAATAGGGGAACACAACCCTATCATGCCCCATGGGTGTGGTGGGTGGGTGGGTGGGGCATGTGGGCGTGGCAGGTAGGGCAGGCCGGGAATCCAATACTAACCACCCTAAACTGTACTGGTCAGAAAGTTGCCACAGGTACAGATAGTACTGTGTAAACTTTTGTTATGAAGAACGCCTAAAAGAGTGTGGTTTAACAACCCTAGAGACAAGGCGGTTAAGAGAAGATCAAATTGAAGTTTTTAAAATATTCAATGGATATGAAAATATTTATAGAAATAGCCTTTTTTTTCACTTAAGAAAGATAGAACTAGATGACACAAAGTAATATTAATGAATGTATATTGAACATCATAAAGTACTTGTTCTCAGAGGACAATAAACGAATGGAACAGATTATCTACAGATTGTGTAAATGCCAGCAGCGTGAGTGTGTTTAAAAACAAAACTGACAAATATCGCAGAAGGACGGGTTACACACAGATGAAAATTTTTTGGACTCTCGATAAGTCAACGGCTTCCTTGTCCGCTTGCCATCTGGGCCTTTGTCTTGGACGACAATCTTGTTAAACAGTTGTTGCATTAGCTGTATGTAGCACAGTGCCGACTGTTGTAGTGTTTGTACAGTGCCAACTATTTCAGTGTTAGCTGCAGTATAGTGCCAACTATTTCAGTGTTAGCTGTGGCACAGTGCAAACTGTTGTAGTGTTAGCTGTGGCACAGTGCAAACTGTTGTAGTGTTAGCTGTGGCACAGTGTCAACTGTTGTAGTGTTAGCTGGGGCACAGTGCCAACTATTGTAGTGTTAGCTGTGGCACAGTGCCAACTGTTGTAGTGTTAGCTGGGGCACAGTGCCAACTGTTGTAGTGTTAGCTGCAGTATAGTGCCAACTATTTCAGTGTTAGCTGTGGCACAGTGCAAACTGTTGTAGTGTTAGCTGTGGCACAGTGCCAACTGTTGTAGTGTTAGCTGTGGCACAGTGCCAACTGTTGTAGTGTTAGCTGTGGCACAATGCCAACTGTTGTAGTGTTAGCTGTGGTACAATGCCAACTGTTGTAGTGTTAGCTGTGGCACAATGCCAACTGTTGTAGTGTTAGCTGTGGCACAATGCCAACTGTTGTAGTGTTAGCTGTGACACAATACCAACTGTTGTAGTGTTAGCTGTGGTACAATGCCAACTGTTGTAGTGTTAGCTGTGGTACAATGCCAACTGTTGTAGTGTTAGCTGTGGTACAATGCCAACTGTTGTAGTGTTAGCTGTGGCACAATGCCAACTGTTGTAGTGTTAGCTGTGGTACAATGCCAACTGTTGTAGTGTTAGCTGTGGCACAGTGCCAACTGTTGTAGTGTTAGCTGTGGCACAATGCCAACTGTTGTAGTGTTAGCTGTGACACAATGCCAACTGTTGTAGTGTTAGCTGTGGTACAATGCAACTGTTGTAGTGTTAGCTGTGGTACAATGCCAACTGTTGTAGTGTTAGCTGTGGTACAATGCCAACTGTTGTAGTGTTAGCTGTGGTACAATGCCAACTGTTGTAGTGTTAGCTGTGGCACAATGCCAACTGTTGTAGTGTTAGCTGTCGCACAGTGCCAACTGTTGTAGTGTTAGCTGTGGCACAGTGCCAACTGTAGTCGTGTTAGCTGTGACACAATGCCAACTGTTGTCGTGTTAGCTGTGGTACAATGCCTACTGTAGTCGTGTTAGCTGTGGCACAATGCCAACTGTTATAGTGTTAGCTGTGACACAATGCCAACTGTTGTAGTGTTAGCTGTGGCACAGTGCCAACTGTTGTAGTGTTAGCTGTGGCACAATGCCAACTGTTGTAGTGTTAGCTGTGGCACAGTGCCAACTGTTGTAGTGTTAGCTGTGGCACAATGCCAACTGTTGTAGTGTTAGCTGTGGCACAGTGCCAACTGTTGTAGTGTTAGCTGTGGCACAGTGCCAACTGTAGTCGTGTTAGCTATGGCACAATGCCAACTGTAGTCACGTTAGCTGTGGCACAATGCCAACTGTTGTAGTGTTAGCTGGGGCACAGTGCCAACAGTTGTAGTGTTAGCTGTGGCACAATGCCAACTGTTGTAGTGTTAGCTGTGGCATAGTGCCAACTGTTGTAGTGTTAGCTGTGGCACAATGCCAACTGTTGTAGTGTTAGCTGTGGCACAGTGCTAACTGTAGTCGTGTTAGCTGTGGCACAATGCCAACTGTTGTAGTGTTAGCTGTGGTACAATGCCAACTGTAGTCGTGTTAGCTGTGGCACAATGCCAACTGTTGTAGTGTTAGCTGTGGTACAATGCCAACTGTTGTAGTGTTAGCTGTGGTACAATGCCAACTGTTGTAGTGTTAGCTGGGGCACAGTGCCAACTGTTGTCGTGTTAGCTGTGGCACTATGCCAACTGTTGTAGTGTTAGCTGGGGTACAGTGCCAACTGTTGTAGTGTTAGCTGTGGCACAGTGCCAACTGTTGTCATGTCATATATCATTGTTAGCTGCAGTACAGTGTGAACTATTTCAGTGTTAGCTGCAGTACAGTGCGAACTATTTCTGTGTTAGCAGCGGCACAGTGCCAACTACTGTACTATTCGCTGCAGTACAGTGCCCATTATTTCAGTGATAGCTGTGGTACAGTTCCAACTATTTTAGAGTTAGCTGCAATATGGTGTCAACTATTTCAGTATTAGCTGCAGCACAGTGCTAATTATTTCAGTGTTAGCTGCAGTACAATGCCAACTATTTCGGCTGCGGCACTGTGCGTACAGCTGTAGTGTTGGCTGCAGTACAGTTCAGATTATTGTAGTGTTGGCTGCAGTACAGTTCATATTATTGTAGTGTTGGCTGCAGTACAGTTCAGATTAGTGGAGTGTTGGCTGCAGTACAGTTCAGATTAGTGTAGTGTTGGCTGCAGTACAGTTCATATCATTGTAGTGTTGGCTGCTGTACAGTTCAGATTATTGTAGTGTTGGCTGCAGTACAGTTCAGATTATTGTAGTGTTGGCTGCAGTACAGTTCAGATTAGTGTAGTGTTGGCTGCAGTACAGTTCAGATTAGTGTAGTGTTGGCTGCAGTACAGTTCATATTGTCATACTTCGGATCACTACGGTGTGAAGTTTCACAGTCCTGGGCACACCAACCTGGATGGTTGTGTAATCTACAAGAGGCTTTTGTGCGAGTTGACAATCCATCTTTGTGGCGCGTTTCTCACGAGTGTGCTCGGCGCAGAGACAAAGACTTCCTTCTGCGTCACAGACAGATAAACCTCTGGGTGACGTCGACTGTCCCTGACTGCGTAGGTATGTCAGTTCGATCAGGCGGAACAACTGCGGGCAGCCAGACTCATCACAGCATACCTGTGGTTCTTTATCTTGGGGTGTGTGGTGTTGGATTGATCAGATTTCACATTTTCTCTAGGCCAATATTTCAGAATCAATACAAAATAACAGAGAGCAGAAATTTGACTGAAGCACCCTCTTGAAGCCATTTATTTATTATGACGATCAAATTGTCATTTGATTAAAGGAGCATATTGCTCAGCGATGCGCAGTCCATTCTACCGTGACAATGTTTTGTTTATAGGGAACTTTTTAAGACCTTTCTTTAATAATTCCAATTTGTAAGACCTTTCTTTAGTAATTCCCATTTGTAAGACCTTTAAAATTTAAGACTTTTTAAGAAGCCACACTCAACATCAGGCACTGTAGCAAAACCCTCTGAGGAACAACTTCGTTTGGACAAAACACATTTCTTTGCGCAATAAGATATATTCGTTTGACCTCTGTGAATGTTTAGAACAACAAAACATAATCCAATGTTCAAAATTGTGTTCGAGGGCATCGTCAAAATAATTATTTGAGCTTATTGGAAGGGCACATCAAAGCTTGATTTTCTTCAGGGTGCAAGAAGTAGGGGTAGAAAAAATACAATAAAAAACTTGAAATGAAGTCCTCAGGAGGTGGGAAAGTCAATCCCGGGCACACATCTTTTCAATGATGTGAAACAACCCATCGCAAAACCGGAAAACTCAACCCTCGGAACTAAACTGGAGAACTAAGAAAAATCATACATCAATAAAACGTGACTATCAACATGATTACTTAGACCTCACGCTGACATAGAGAGACATATTACTTCTATTACACTAAGTTATACAAAGTTATTTGAAAGTGTTAACCGTCTCACAGACGAATCACAGCCATACCAAATCTCCTGCCAATAAATCTCATAGACTACAATAGCTAGCCTGACCCACCCTCTGTATGGCTGCAGATGATTCATGATTCCAAGCCACTCGAAAATGTCCCTAACAAATTGTCGGACTGTCTCCACCACCTGCCTGTACTGTAGCCACAAGGCTTTCAAACTGCACCCAAACTCTTCAACAAACAGCTGACAGGGCAACAGTTCTACACCCTATAATTAAATCCGCTTCCGTCCCATCCGGCCATCTATCTAACTATCCTTCTTGCACATGCAACAACACGGGACCAATAAATTCCAAATTCTGAGAACCATGGACCTCCAACAAAGACACAATGAAGACCCATCTACACTGCACCTCCTGCGGAGGACGCACACTGACCAACAAAGATACAACGTTGCAAAGATCATCTAAACAAGCACCTACCCACTGGACCCGCAGTTAATTTTTTTCACAGATTCTCATTCAGAAAATCTTTTTCCAAACCCTCTCGTCGCTTCAGCAGTTGGCGATAAGAAGCAGAGGGCAAGATCGCTTGGAAGATACGCACTGCATAAAAACATCCAGTTATCCCCAGGAAAGGCAAACTCTGTCCACCCACCCACCTGCAGCTTGCCCACTTCCTGGAACTGGGCAGAGCTCAAGACAGGACAGGGCTCCTAAACAAAATAACATCCATCATTACCTGCAAGCCTTGCAAGAAGGGATGTCAACTCAACCTGGGTCACGGCCAGCCACTCTGATAGTGTTGATAGTGTTCCAAACAGCAACTAAAACAACAACAACAACAACAGTGAGGTGACAATAGCTTTGTGGTGATATCAGTGATGTGAAAATGATATTTAAAATGATACGACCCTAATGATCTGGTTTCCTATTAATTTTGTTTCCAGCACTCGACATTGCTCTATTAACTGACTAGACTTTGTTGTGGTTACTAGAACTTGATGGTCTTATGATGAGGCATCATTCAACCAGCCAGCCTTTTTCAGAAGATCTTCGCCAAGATGACCAGCCACTGCCAGGGTGGTCACTATTCTAGTCACTGCCAGGGTACATGTCATCCTCAGTGGTTCTTTTATGTTCCCAATTAACAAGACAGGACCGATATTAACATAATGAGTCACGAGGGATACACAGTCCCCAATGCCGAGAGCCAGGTGTTTATACCAAATATATCATGTACTTAGTCCGGGCCTTGAACATAGAGCTGCATGACATGACATGACAAGCAGATGTGCCAACCACAACACTCCTACGCCTCTAACTATAGCGACAACAACAAAGTTACAACACAGACTGGTGACAATTCACTCGAGTAAAACAACATTTCTTATATTCACTAATGAATTCGCAGAGATGGCTACAACAAAGAGAAATGACGGCTTCCACATCAATGGAATAAGTACCCCAGAGCAAGTACCTTGGAGTAAGTACCCCGGAGTAAGTACTCAGGGGTAAGTACCCCATCCATCTGCCACTGTTATCAGGCCACACATGCACTGTTCCCTATCTATGGCATCTGGAACACGGTGGCAAAAACGAACGTCAGCATAAAAAAAACCGACAAAGGAGACCGTGGAAGTGGAAGCGAACCTTACGATACAGTACCATGTCCCAGAAACCTAGTCCGGAATAAAAACCACACAAAGAGACATTTTCTTGCATGAAAAAACAAACTGGATACCGGATATGTTAATCAGACTTGCGATACAGAGGCAGACTGCCAGTCGCATCTTCTTCCAGGGTTCTTACGGCGGGTCGGTCTCAGTAGATCGTGGCGGTGGTTTACCTTTCCACATCAAAGACAACACCGTTGTTTGTAGAGTGCACACAAAAAAATGTGGGAAAGTTCTACAAATGACAGTCATGAACCCTGCGGCTCCCACATGGTCCCCATTAGGGTTTCTCCCATATAGTTTAGGCTACCCTAAAAAAAACACCCCATACATTAGTTAGTTAGCTGTGGCTAGTGTTATTTAAACATCGTTTTTCTTACATCAATGTGTCTTGAATTATGCCCAAAACCAGACCACACATTGTAGAGACAGTGAATGTTATTACTATCATTGGCACCAGTTGTATCACCTGACATCAAACAGCTTTCTCATTAGGACTAAGTGACCCATCCCCGGGAAGGCCACCATCAAACAGGGCAGGAGGCAGGCAGTATCATCCATGTTGTCTTCCCCAACAACTACCCAACCACCCAGTTCCACGAAGACATCCGTCAGACTCCCTAAAACAACCTGTTGCAGCAGGTTGAGGCAGCATCTTCTCACCCAGACGATTAGCTCACAGACCTATCTAGTACGAGACCTGTCTGTTCGTATATAAGTCACTGGTTCAGGGGCATGTCTATGATTAAATGGCAAAGCACACACAGTTATGCAGGATTTAGTTATGTCAGAAATCACATCACTTAGGGCAACCTAAAAAAACAAGCACATCTTTGCCACCTCAAAAACATATCTATTTGCACTGACAAACACAAACTAATGTAAAAAACTTGACAGCTCTGAGCTCTGCATCCTTCCTGAGTCACGCTAACAGAGTAAAGCCCTGTCGCAGACGAATGGAGGAACGTGGACCAGTGGCCGTCGTAGTCTTTGTCTACCCCACAGGATGTTTGCTCGGCTGACTCTAGAAGACGCAGCCGATACACGATCTCTGCACAAAGAACAAGTCGCCAAGGAAGTGCACGACTTTTCATTTGTGCATGGCACTAACAAATCAGCGGGGTTAAAAAGGCTCCCCGGCGGTTCCTTGCTGAGGGGCCATCTCAGTCCAGGAGCAGTCCATTCATACTTAGTAGTGTACTTTTGTCAGCTGGACCATATAAATCCAGGAATCAGGAGGCATTCAAAAGTCTTAATGTTACAGCAACTATGCAGTTACAATGACAAAATCTTTCCACACCTCTTAAATCAATTAATGCCCTGTTTACATGTTAAGATTACCCATATAAATGTTATTAAGATCTTCCAAAACATTGGCCGCTCCCTTTAACATGCCTACAATGCACACACTTCCTATTGTGCACACAACAAATTAATTTTATCACAATTAAAGTTATCCCAATACAACATTGTCATCACTATAATAATGAAAAAAAATTTTACAGGGTGAAATTCTATTAAAACAGTCAACTTACTGGCACCACTGTTTTAATTACAAACACGATCCTCATCTACTTTTGTCACAAGTAAACAGACCCATCCTACACTTCAGTAATCCCCAAATATTGACCTTTCCACTGTGCTAAGCCACCCTTGCGTAATCGCCTGAATAAAATGGAAGCAAAACATGGAAACAAAACATGCCACTGGGGTCACTGAAGGTCACGACCCTGGATCACGAACCAGAGACAGAACAATCTCAGGCGCAACTAACCAAAAAGTATGATACAAAGACATAATTCATCAATACTCCATTCTCCACAGGCCTTCAGTGCAACTGACCTAGACAAATAGTTCCATTTTGTCAAAATGCCTAATTCTCTTTTGAAGCTCTCTTATGGAAAACAATGATAACATTGCCTTGGTGATTAAGCAAATTAGACAGAAGCATTTTTACTGTTCATCTGAAGTGTGAAATTTAAAATATAGGTGTCGTTAAAGTGTGAAAGCCGTTATAAGCAGCGTTATTTCCAATGAAGATGATTTAAGAAAACTTACAAGGAACATGTAAGTTATTGCATTAAGTGAGATGGAAAATGCAGAAAATGAAAGTACAAAGTCTAAAGTATGACGTCCTTTGAAAAGCCCCTATTAGGTGATCTCTTTTTTCAGTCCCCCCCCCCCCCCCCCCCCCGATAGAGGGGTAGATAACAACAATGGCAGGTGATTGGAAGTTCAGGGTAGGTCATGCCAGAACAAATAGCCAGACAACAATACATGTCCAATCGGGGAAGAAAACATGTCTGCACATCCCTGGTGTGGGTTACTGTGGTATGTTCATGCATACACGCATTCATGCATGCATGTACAATCAATATCTCCAATATTTATAATTATTAAATTTCAAAGAAGGATACCAGGACAAGATTGATAAAGAAAGAACATGTGTGAGGATAGATTCAGTAGCAATGGGAGTGTGGGAAGAGAGAGCGAAAGAGGGGAAGAGACAGGGGGAAGTGAGAGGGAAGGAGGGGAAGGGAGGGGGAAGGGAGAGAGGGAAGTAGGGAAAGAGAGGGAAGGAGGGGATGGGAGAGGGAAGAGAAAGGGAAGAGAGAGAGGGAAGGAGGGGGTGAGAGGGAAGGGCTGGGGTGGAAGGAGAAGGGAGGGACAGAGAGAGAGACACAGAGATGTGTGAATTGATGGAATGAGGGAAGGATGAAGGGAGGCAGAGGGATAAAGGGAGGGAGAGCCCAGAGAGGTGGTGGTGAGGGAGGGATACAGATGGAGGGAAGAACATGGATGATTGAATGGTATGCCAGGGAAGGGTGGAGGGAGGGAGGGGCTACAGTGAGAGATTTAGAAGGATCAGATGTGGAAAGCAGACAGTGGGAGATGGAGGCCAAAGGCGTAACACAGATGGAGAAGACATGAGACAGTGGAGAGCAGATGGTAAACATGCTGGACGGCTCCCAGACTCTAAAGGAAACAAGGAAGAAAAAAGAAAAGAGGATGGAGGAGGGACAGATGAAGAAGGTGAATAATAAGAACAATGAGAAGACAGAGAAGAAAACAAAGAAGATGATATAGAAGCAGATGGACAGAAAACAAAGATCATAAAGAAGAAGATGAGAAAACAAATATGATGAAGAAGATGGAGAAGAAAACAAAGATGATAAAGAAGATGGAGAAGAAAACAAAGATGATAAAGAAGATGGAGAAGAAAGCAAAGATGATGAAGAAGATGGAGAAGAAAGCAAAGATGATAAAGATGATGAAGAAAACAAAGATGATAAAGAAGAAGATGGTCTCAGCGAAAAGAAAGACAATAAAGAAGATGATGAAAAGAAACAAGAGAGGACAATGAAGAAAGAGGCAGAGATGAACAAGGAAGACAAGGATAAGAAGAAAAAATAACACTCTGTACAGGCAAAATGTTCAATGCAACACCTAACAAACTCAACAGATCTGATACTAGTAACTATTAATGACATTACTTGTTACAATTTATGTGCCATCTTTTATGTAATAAATATGGATTTCAATGTTTATTATTCTCTAAGCATGTACTTTGTTAATAAACAGTGGAAGAAGTCAGACATGGAAGGAAAAAAATTAGACGAATAAAAAGATTCTGGAAGAAGTCAGACATGGAAGGAAAAAAATTAGACAGACGAATAAAAAGATTCTGGCATGACAAATTGAAAGATCGGTAGATACATTTACAGATGATGGGGCAAAAAAAATTGTTGATGATGTATTTGATACTGTAAAACTACCTGAAATAGTTTAATTGGCAGCTAAACAATGGGACTGATCCTTTTTTTGTGTGTCTCAACTATAAATAAATACCAATTGGGAGATCCTGTTTTGTGTCTGCATCTCAATATAGACATCAACACTATAAATTAATATAAATTAACACAAACAAGGACACATCTTAGGTTGCTCATATATTATTACAAACAAAACTCCCTGTTTTGGGTAACACAATCTTTATTACGAAAGAAAATGAATAAAAACACTGGCTAGTAACACTCGTTATAATTCCATTAATTATCATCAAACAAGCTGAATTATTTAAGTACTCGTGTAGCAAGAGAAAGCAGTCTGTACATGTTGATGAACATACATTACACTACAAATAGAAGTAGATTAAACAGCCATACATATTAATAAATACCTTTATTAACATTTAATCCATTTAACAATACAAAAGTATAACTTAGTTTCAAATAGAAAAATACACATTCCACCAACATCAATTAAGCATATATTAAACACCCATAGATAGTAATGCTTGCATTTCCATTTAATCTCCTTAACCATGCAAATGTATAATTTAGTTCTAAAATACGCATCAAACATCTATTAAATAGCCATAGATAGTAATGAATACCTTTATTATAATTAATTAAACCCATTTAGTCTTGCAAATGTGTATCTTAGTTTTAAAGTGCACATTCTGTGAATATCAATTAAACGTATATTAAACAGCCATAAACAGTAATGAACACCTTTATTATCGTTTAATCTATTTAACCTTGCTAACCAGAGCAGTCATAAAACTGACCTTAAAACAAGGAAGACCTGTTCCCAACTGCCACTCCAGACAGCCCTAATCCCTTCCCAAACTCTTCCCTAAGTATGTCCTTATCTCAGTCCCCTCCTTGGCTCTTCCTCCCATCTTGCAAAGGAGACCTAGAATTTATGTGGCCTATTGAGGGGAGCAGCCATTTAGGGCCATAAACAGGCAGTAAAAGGGTGTGAGGCCCTCCTAGCTGCATTATATGGCTGTAAAACGGGCTGTGTTGATAATTCCATTCAGGAATAAGACTAGATAATCCAGATTAGTAGGTGGAGATTCACTCCCATAAGACAAGTCCTTAATGTTTTTATGATCCCTCCAGAGCTATTATCCTGTGAAGGTTTGTTTAACAGGAACTGCAAAGATTGGATGAAACAAAAACAGATGACATACAGTCAAACCTGTCTGAAGTGACCATTCTAGGGATGGTCAAAGTCGTCTCTTAACACAGGTGGTCGTTTAATGCAGGTAATTTAACATGTGAAACTCGTGTGAAAGGCGGAGTTGACCGTGGTTGTTAACAACAGGTGGTCTCTTAATGCTGGTGTTTGCTTCAGCAGGTTTAATCAACTATAATACAATTATAAAAATGTAATATGTAATTTCACACATATATAGTGTTAACAGTATGCATATTCTCAATTACAGAATATATTTCACCTACTGAATTGTGATTTTAATAACTTGTGTTAAATAATTCATTTGGTTAACCATCTATACACATTTACCCTTGCAATTTGTGTGCTTTCCTCATGATGGTTTCATTTTAAAACTGATTACAAACAATCTGTTAAAACTGTCTTTAACCTATAGCACATAGTTTTACATAGCCAATTATTATCATTCATAAGTTATTATTATCATACCATATGTTATTATTACGCCACTGCTTTACACATCCACATGGGAGTAACTTTTAAATAAAATAGTATTCTACTCTTAAAATAAACAGGACAAAACATCCACAGTAATAGGGAGATTAGGAATCAGCTTAAGTAGATGCTGATGACAGAGCTAGACAGGGGAGATACTGGGCTGTAATTTAGAGGGAGCAAGGGTGAAAGAACTACTGGAAACATTGTAAAGGGACATTCTTCCCACTGGGCACAGACACCACCCACTGAGGGTTTCAAACCTGGTCAAGATTTATTACATAGACAGAAGTCACCAGCCCATTCATGCCAGCTGAAAATCCCAAGACTGGGGCTAGTAGTAGGTGGGAGGGCATGGAAGTGGAAGCCTCTGTGTGTTTGTGCCTGTTGCTGAGCTATAAGCAACCCAGTTCAATGGTTGAATGGTGCACAGGAATCTGTACCGCATAAAAATGTACACACAGAAGGAAGGTTCAGTAATAATCTTAACCGTTTTTATTAAGAGTTACTACAAGAAAAAGATGGCTTGTGAACACTTGCTGTGACAGTGATCCTTGCTTTTTTGGAATGACAAATCAAATGAAATTTACATGATTCGTGAATACACAAATTTACATGATTGATGAATACACAAATTTACATATTTGGGAATCAAAAAATTTACATGATTCGTGAATACACAAATTTACATGATTCGTGAATCTAAACTGCCAGAATCCAGATCGCATAATTGGATGCATCAATTTAATGTTCCTGTTTTTTTATATTAATTTTTTTATGTACATATGACACTAATTTCTGAGATGGGCCCAGAAATGAACAAAGTCCCACTGAAGGCATGGACAGATTTGGCTGGTAATAAAAATTAGCAGGTTGATTTTTCTTTCGCTGCTTTGACATGCCATGGGAAGCCATCACTAAACTATTAAGAAGCAAACTAACTGGCTGTTAAAGCCACACATCAAACCAGCCAGAATGCAGGTCCCCCATACCGACAAATTAAAACCCCAATAATGACACATAAACGGTCTTATGGACAAGTTGTAAAATCCGACAATTTACAAGACAGCCCTGTCGAGTGCAGTGGACTGTATCATACATAGCCCAGACAGTTCAGCAGTGTGCGGGAAGGCCTAGCCAGTGCTGTGGCCCACTGACCCACTGACTCCTTCGCACACTGGCGGTATCTGTTGACGCGTAACTTGACACTCATCCCCGGAGAAAAACATACAAAAATGATGCCACACTATCATAACCATGATCACAGCGAATTTGCGCAGAGACGCAGAAAGGCTTTTTCTCAGCACCTGATGGGGTGTTGAGTTACGTCCACTGACCTCCGCCCTACCCAATGTCACTGACCTCTCAAGAAGACCATGATCAATACAAACGACCACTGGTGATTTTTAATTTCTTGCCTCCTTGTTTCCTCGAGGTTTGGATCCGGCCGCGATTCACCTATACATCACCAGGTGACTAACCTGTAATGCATATGGCGGACTGTGGAAACGGAACTTGCCATCTGCTAGAGCGAGTAGCAGTAAGTCTAGGTTTAACCAGTGGTACAAACAGCAACCTTTCTATAATTATGATGAATCAGTAACTAGGTATGTTTTTTTTGCCCAATTTCACAAGGTGCGTTGGTGTTACGCTGTCTTGTTTGTACCAGTTATGTACCTTGAAGACGGTGTCTGGTCGAGTGTGTAATCTGAGCCTAAACCGTTTGTAATCATTGGATCAAAGGCAATACTGGTGAAACAGTGCTGCCAAGTAAAGATGCATCAATGACTCCATTGTAGCATCATGTAAGCCAATTGTATCAGGTGGATGTCTCCTTGTCTTGTTTGTGAATCACGGTAAGGAGTCACCCTCCGTCCCTCTGTCCATCCTACCTCTCTCCCTCCATCCTTCTCTGTCTCTCTCTCCTCCCTCTCTCCTTTCATTCTTCTCTGTCCCTTTCTCCCTCTCTCCTTCCATCCTTCTCTGTCCCTCTCTTCCTCCATCATCCTCCCTCTCTCCTCTGTTCCTCTCTCCCTCCTACCTCTCTCCTTCCGTCCTCCTCTGTCTCTCTCTCCCTCCTCCCTTTCTCCTTCCATCCTTCTCTGTCTCTCTCCCCCTCCTTCCATCCTTCTCTCTCTCCCCCTCTCTCCTTCCATCCTTCTCTGTGTCTCTCCCTCCTCCCTCTCTCCTTCCATCCTTCTATGTCCCTCTCTCCCTCCTACCTCTCCATCGTACCTCTCTCTCCATCCTTCTCTGTCCCTCTTTCCCTCCAACCTCTCTGTCCTCCCTCTTTCCCTCCACCCTTCTCCGCCCCTCTCTCCCTCCATACTTCTCCTTCCATCCTACTCTGTCCCTCTCTCCCTCCATCCTTCTTAGTCCCTCTCTCATCTCCATCCTTCTCCATCCCTCTCTCCCTCCATCTTTCTCCGTCCCTGTCTCCTTCCATCCTACTCTGTCCCTCTCTCCATCCTCCCGCTCCCCCCCATCATTCTATGTCCCTCTCTCTCACCTCTCCATCGCCCTCATTTTTTTCATGTGCTGGTTTAATCTTACATGCATGCATACAACGCATGCATGCACCACACATGCACGCACACCAGGCCTGACGTGGCGCATGCACACACACACTCCCTCCTCTCTCTCCTTCCATCCTTCTCCGTCCCTCTCTCCCTCTCCCGCCATACTTCTCCTTCCATCCTTCTCTATCCCTCTCTCCCTCCATCCTTTCCCATCCCTCTCTCCCTCCATCCTTCTTCGTCCCTCTCTCCCTCCACCCTTCTCCGTCCCTCTCTCCCGCCATCCTTCTTCGTCCCTCTCTCCCTCCACCCTTCTCCATCCCTCTCTCCCTCCATCCTTCTTCGTCCCTCTCTCCCTCCACCCTTCTCTGTCCCTCTCTGCCTCCATCCTTCTCCATCCCTCTCTCCTTCCATCCTTCTTCGTCCCTCTCTCCCTCCACCCTTCTCTGTCGCTCTCTGCCTCCATCCTTCTCCATCCCTCTTCGTCCCTCTCTCCCTCCACCCTTCTCCGTCCCTCTGCCTCCATCCCTCTCTCCCTCCATCCTTCTTCGTCCCTCTCTCCCTCCACCCTTCTCCGTCCCTCTCTCCCTCCATCCTTCTTCGTCCCTCTCTCCCTCCACCCTTCTCCGTCCCTCTCTGCCTCCATCCCTCTCTGCCTCCATCCTTCTTCGTCCCTCTCTCCCTCCACCCTTCTCCGTCCCTCTCTGCCTCCATCCTTCTCCATCCCTCTCTCCCTCCATCCTTCTTCGTCCCTCTCTCCCTCCACCCTTCTCCGTCCCTCTCTCCCTCCATCCTTCTTCGTCCCTCTCTCCCTCCACCCTTCTCCGTCCCTCTCTCCCTCCATCTTTCTCCATCCCTCTCTCCTTCCATCCTTCTTCGTCCCTCTCTCCCTCCACCCTTCTCCGTCCCTCTCTGCCTCCATCCTTCTCCATCCCTCTCTCCCTCCATCCTTCTTCGTCCCTCTCTCCCTCCACCCTTCTCCGTCCCTCTCTGCCTCCATCCTTCTTCGTCCCTCTCTCCCTCCACCCTTCTCCATCCTTCTTCGTCCCTCTCTCCCTCCACCCTTCTCCGTCCCTCTCTGCCTCCATCCTTCTCCGTCCCTCTCTCCCTCCACCCTTCTCCGTCCCTCTCTGCCTCCATCCTTCTTCGTCCCTCTCTCCCTCCACCCTTCTCCATCCCTCTCTCCCTCCATCCTTCTTCGTCCCTCTCTCCCTCCACCCTTCTACGTCCCTCTCTGCCTCCACCCTTCTCCGTCCCTCTCTCCCTCCATCCTTCTTCGTCCCTCTCTCCCTCCACCCTTCTCCATCCCTCTCTCCCTCCATCCTTCTTCGTCCCTCTCTCCCTCCACCCTTCTCCGTCCCTCTCTGCCTCCATCCTTCTCCGTCCCTCTCTGCCTCCATCTTTCTCCATCCCTCTCTCCCTCCATCCTTCATGGTCACTCTCTCCCTCCACCCTTCTCCGTCCCTCTCTGCCTCCATCCCTCTCTCCCTCCATCCTTCTTCGTCCCTCTCTCCCTCCACCCTTCTCCGTCCCTCTCTGCCTCCATCTTTCTTCGTCCCTCTCTCCCTCCACCCTTCTCCATCCCTCTCTCCCTCCATCCTTCTCCATCCCTCTCTCCCTCCATCCTTCTCCGTCCCTCTCTCCCTCCATCCCCGTCTCCTTCCATCCTACTCCCTCTCTCTTCCCCATCCTTCTCTGTCCCTCTCTCACTCCTACCTCTCCATCTCCCTCATTTTTTTTCATCTGCTGGTTTAATCTTACGCATGCACGCACACCGGGCCTGACACGCATGCATGCACGCACACACACACACACATGCTTTTTTAGGGAATGCCCACTTTCATGAAAAAACATTGGACATTCCATTCCCTTCACTGTTTACTTGAACCCCTAACAAGGGGGTAGAGCTGACCTGGGGAAAGGTAGCAAAGATAACATCTCCCAGTCACAACCTTCCTGTTGACCAGTGTAGTCAAGTGTAGAATCAACAAGATAATTTGTTAATTAGCCAGCCAGTCCAGCTGCTTATCAGGATTAGAATCAGAGCTGTCACTCACAAGCTGGACAGATGGTCAGAATATGACCTACTGACTGAGTGATGTTGATTGTTTGTCTTGTGGACAACAACTTCACTTACTGAGACTTGTCTGGGTCATCATGTCTGGTCAGCTAATCTACAGGATTTGTCCACTGCATGCTGCTGCTGTCAGTGTTAGATCAGGAGGTAAATAATACAATTTCTTGTCACCTGAAGACGTATCTTAACCACACTTACTCATTAGCTCCCAGTGTACCTGTCCATCCATTGACATCTTTAACATTGCAAACCGATTTTGAGATTGCCTAATCCTTTTGTTTTGTTGCGCCTCTGAGTTTGGGTTTTCGAGGATTTAGGCGCAGTAGAAGTTTTCTTATTGTCAATATTTTTAGTCACAAGTGGTCTTCAATCGAAGATTAATTACGTCTTAGCTTTGTAGAAAAACATTTGCAAAGGTATTGTTTACAATGAATTATTCCATTATTCCATCATTGTTCTGAATTGTCTGTCCATGGTTTGATATTATCAATATCAATATTTGAAGCACTGCATTGAGGTTGTGTAAACACCAAGGTGGGCATTAGATAACTATTATACTGTCTTTATTTCATCAAAACATCAACTTTGTAATTATATTTGGAATGCTGTTATATTTCCTCAGACGTTTATTTCCCTCTTTTAGTCACTCTTCACTGTCCTTAATTTTTTCATTCTGTTAGTTACGTTTCCCTGAAGTGGTTCCCACAACCTAGTGCTTGTCTTCTCAAAATTAACCACACCACACCACAGACAGTCTAATTCCCAACGGCCATGCTTCCCTTCCCACCTGACAACCCTGGGAAAACACAACTGAGACAACAAACCCAACCTCCAGGGAAGATCCTGACAGAATGCACCCAGCTTCAAAGGAATCTTCCCAAGGGAAGTAATAATTACTGAAGTGGGTGCAACTGGATCTCCCTCTTGCTTGGATAGGGAAGAACAAGCCTTCATGGATTCGGGTTTCCATCTTGATGTCTAAATTGCATGCAGTGACCCTGAAACGAGGAGAAGAGGGCTAGGCTCCCTAAAGGTTCGGGCTGGATGACAACATATTGGACCTTGGGGCTAAGGTACCACTGCCTTGACGGCCCCGCTACAACAGGTGGTTTCTGGGCACAATCAGTCAAGGCAGCTTTATTAAATTAACCGCAACAGGACAAATGACAGGTATTTTTATTCTCTATGATTGCCAAAGGGGTTTGATGTCTAACCCTTTTATTATCTCAACTTTGATCTGACTCAAACGTTTAAAGAAGCTTACACGTGGATAAAAAATCAAGGACATTCAACCACAAACTTCATAGCCCTAAAGGACATTCAACCACAAACTTCATAGCCCTAAAGGAGATGAGACCAGAACTGCAGAACCTGTCCTGTCTGCTGAACTGTCATTAAAGCTTACAATCACTCCAGACTGTTCATGAGACTTGCCGCAGCTGAAGGCTTCACAGTATCAGGCAATAACTGTGTATTGCTGCTAATAATTCACTTAACTGGTTATTTGGACCAACCTTGCATGACAGAGTGACAGAGATTGGACTCACTTCACTGTAAGGTCAATCAACAGGTGTTGTAAACACAACTCCTGTATCTTGTCCTCAACAAATAGCCGGCTCACTGTAAGTGGCAATGTGGATTTGTTTCTGTAAGAACCACTTACACTTTACATACAATTTACAATAAATCATGCTTTAATATAAATACACTGTAACACCTTAATATCATGAAACATTTTCAGTTATATGACCAATATAACACTGGCGTCAACACGTCAATATTTTCTCAGCAGCATTTACGTTGGCATGGATGGAAAAGTGGAAATTGCTCAAGAAAACCAGGAATTTATTTAAATAAAAGCCAGACATTTCTTTCGAAAAGCAGGAAAGGGATCATGGGAAAAAAGCTGTACTGTTGACACCAATGAGTTTGCATTCATCAGTAACTAGGCCACGGATGGCCCAGAGAAGATGGTAGCAAGATGCCATTGGAAAACATGGTGAAAATTTTTTTTAATGGTACAAACGCCACAATTTTCTTACTTTTCATCATACAGCTAGACTAAATATCCTTTAAGTTGTTTGAATTACTTGGACTGTATTTAACCTTTTTGTTAAATTTGCAAATTCCACAACACTGAACAACAATTACCACAACGAACCCCAAACAGACTCACAATTTTAAATAGTAAAAATGTTATTTATAGAGTCGGCATATTTGTAATGATTTAATTGTACAAAATGATGACATTTTCATCATTCCTTTCTGCAAAAATTATACTGTGACATCTTTGTGGTATCACTTTGTGTTGGGTTCACTGCTCAGAAATGTTTTCCACCCTGTTTTTCCAATGAGTATCCCCAACAACCTTACATCATTCCTACATTCTACGGCTGCTGTTTAGTGACCAACCAGGCAGTCGCATTCAAGTATCTTATCATATCATTGTGATTGTCTGTTTATAAACTCTGCCAGCGTGGTAGCAAGTTCACACTGTTAAACACCCAACTAGTGTAAACATTGGTCTACGAGAGGGGCCTAGTGACCAGAGCTACTCCAGACATTCCTATAGCTACAAGCTCTGTAACAGCACAGCTGTTCTATGATCAATGGGACAGAGAATAGTATCTGGACAAGACAGGTTGTCTGGACTCAACTGCATCAGCGGTCAGCATCAGTACTTTCAGAGCCCATGCCTGAACCCCAATCTGAGGTCTATAAGAGACAGTTCCCAGTAATGCCTATCGTACATGCTAATCAAATCCAGTGTAATGGTAAATAATTGTAACACATTACAGTATATGCTGCTATTGTTACCACATCTGAAAATTGGAATTCCTTGAAAATGATGTCATAGGTGTAACCACATACCATATAATCATTGCAACCGACTAACTTTTTTGCAAATACGCTGCAAATTTTTTTTTCCATGGGTTCCTGCATTGCACCCATCCCATCCATTGATGTACATATATAAACTCTGATCCTAATTCAATCGTATTAAGTTGTATTCCAGTTCGATTAATACAGGTTATTTTACTTGCTGGTCTACTCAATACTTAAGGTAATGAAACCGTAATCACAACTGAATTTTCATACAGGTATGTTCAAACAAATTACCATTTTCGACAGCTTAATTGCTATTGAAAATTATATTCTCTGTGATATCATAATCAATATTTGTAATACAAATTCAACTCAGTACAACTTTATTAACTTCAGTAACTCAAATACCTATCATAACTCAACCGAACAGTGAGCCTGGTCGGAGCTAGGCTGTTCGCCTCGTGTAAACAAACACGACTTCCCTCGTACCCACAAATAACTCCAGGTCTTGCCCCAGTCCTTAGAACTTTGACTTAACAGTTGTCCAGGAAGTCTTGGCCATTTTTAGAAGGCACACAAAATAAAGCTTCCAAGGCCAGTTGACCAGAGCATCTGTAGTAATGGAAAACTGCCATAATCTGTGCACCTGTGTCCGCTACTAGTTAATTGTCAGGTAGGTATTTCTGATAGATTGCTTCATGATGAGTCCCCTCCTGTTCTGTTCCCCATACCCTTAGAACCTCTTCCCCTTCCCTCAGAACCTGTTCCCTTTCCCTTAGAACCTCCCCCCCATCCATCAAGCCAGCCATGGAGCCAGCCTGAGCAGGGAGTAAATCAGCAGCCTTCATGTAATCAGCCCAAAGCAAGCCCCAACATGTGCCTAATGGGCCTGGCAGTCAGCTGGGAAGATTAAATCACTGCCTAGCGCGGTTATGTAATGGTTATTCCATGTAGGGATGTGCAAAACATTGGAGTACTGAGTGAGTGGCTTACTAAAGACTGTACACAGTATAGTTAGTGCTTTAATAAACAAAACTCCCTCAGAAGTCCCCCCCCCCCCCGGAAGATGCTGATTCCTAGAAGTCAGTTGTCAACAGCAACAAAGACACAAGGATATGCAGCTGTCCAGAGATAAATCTCCACTGTGGTCTGGCAGAGTGTTTGTTTCCGTGTACAAAGCCACTGCTAACCTACAGCTAACCAGCTCGTCTAATGAATGGATGGCAAATGTGGGTGCACCTGATGGCCCCAGAAAACCACTTTATGTCCTGGATTCTGTAAAATGTTTAAAGCTCTACGACCATTCTTATAGTCAGTAAATAGACCGGAAATGGATACTCAATGAAAACAACCACCTTTGAACAGTTAAAACAAAACAGATCAATCAATGATAAAAGCCAACAGACATAACAGATTATTACTGAGATATGATTGCCTGGTAATATTTCAGAGCCTGTCAGCCAGTCAACTTGTAGTTTAACAATATTTTAACAGGATTTTAACAAGACTGCCACCCACAGCTACAAACTCCAGGTGGTCAGTGGACAAGGAAGCCTTTGGCTTATTGAGAGTCCCAAAGCATCTCATCTATGAGCAGCCTGCCCTTATCAGACCTGCCAATTTAATTCTGTTTAAAGTTCACACTGCTAGCATGAACATAATCAGTAGACAATTTGTTCAGTTGTAGGAGACCTTTGAGTAGCACTAAACATGGGCCTAAATTCTCCTCCTTCTCCTTTCAATAAACTTCAATACAAAATAAAATGTTTCATTATGCGGACTTTTTCTTTGATCTTTGTTTCCACATTTAACTTATTAAAAAGGTACATTCTTATATAGCGCAGTATCGCCTTGGGACTGTTTAAAGTAAAGTGTTTTACACCTGTTCATTCCAACGGTTCATTCCAACGGCAATTCAACTTCTCTGGATTCAGCCATGCTGTAATTACTGTGCAAAGACCATTCGTTCAATATCCACCACCAGGTACTGAGTGAACTGAGGCAACGCGGGGTGAACAAAATAGTGCAAGCTTCGAAACGGCAGCAAGAGGATTTGAACCGGATTCTCAATTGAGGGTCCGACGTTGTAACCACCACTTCACTGCACCAAAGCAGTGCAAGCTGTACGAGTACATCTCGCTGCCTCCTGGATGACGTATTACGTATCAGCTGTTCTGACATATGTCCTATGTAACAGCAGACACCTGCATGTCTTCGAGAACTTTCCATCAGCTGACTGTACGTTGCACCTTGTCGCTGAGGGAGAACGGCCTAACTTCTGTTTAGCGGAAATCTTTTATTTGTTGGACACAATAAACATCAGGACCAAAGTAAGCGCCTCAAGTCATTGCCAGCTGCAACATTTCAGGCCACAGAATGGCGGGTGGACAAACAGCACTGGACAATCTTGTCCAGTGGTGGGTGGACATACAGCACTGGACAATCTTGTCCAGTGGTGGGTGGACACAGAGCACTGGACAATCTTGTCCAGTGGTGGGTGGACAAACAGCACTGGACAATATTGTCCAGTGGTGGGTGGACAAACAGCACTGGACAATATTGTCCAGTGGTGGGTGGACACAGAGCAATGGACAATCTTACCCAATGGTGGGTGGACATACAGCACTGGACAATCCAGTGGTGGGTGGACAAACAGCACTGGACAATCTTGTCCAGGAAGATTCAACACCCGATAATTTATACTGGCCTGTTTGTCAATCAGAAAAGTGGGAAATGTCACAACTAAACACCTGTGCGTTTAGAGGATACAATACTAATACAATCTACCTTCCTAATTTGATGTGTGTAGCTTGTAGATACAATGAACTTGTTTAAAGGACAAATTTTATTAGAATCGGAATTTACTCTTAGATCAATAGTAAAGGAGAGCGACTTTTTCAACAAAACATATATTTCATTCAACTGTCATGTATTAATGACATGCCCATGCGTTCATGTCTACATCCGCATTTGGTTTCAAAAATAAATTAGCCTATATTATATTTAAAAAAGTTTCACTTGTGACTACAATAATATTATTATCAAATGTCACAATCTGCAATAAAAGCCTTGTGAACAAGATTAAATGTACTGATCCTGTGAATGATGTACCTGGTTAGCCTGTCTCCAACTCTTAAGTAAAGATGACATGTCCTTGGCCCCCCCAGTTTCTGTAACATCCATCAGGACAAGGTCCATCACTGACTAGAACAGGAGCCGAGACAAAAGGTAACCCACTGACACCAGCTGATGCAACAAACAGGACAGATTAGGCAACAAACAGGACAGATTAGGCAACAAACAGGACAAAATTAGGCAACAAAAATGGATCTGTCTGATGGAACTCTGACCTATGATGCTTAAACTCCCCAGTACAATCCCCCTGGATACTTACCCCCTGTACACACCCCTGGACACCCCTCCATCACCCTCCCGGATGTCCCCCCCACCCCACTAAAAGGAATAGCTTCACATGTTTTCCATGCTATTTGTTTTTAGTTTCTAAGTAACAACTGATCAAATGATCAGTTGATAAACTGTCAGTGCAACTTACTTTATATATAAAGACTTTAGAAAGATTTTATTTGGTTGAATGTGTTGAAGCCACAGCAGAGTAATAACCGAGGAGAGAAACCACTTTGCAATTAACTTTATAAACACTTTGTAAGGACTATGGTCCACTGTGTATATATTTATACTTATATGTATTAACCTGCAAAGAAACATGAAGAAATAAAGATAAAAGATTTCCTTAATAGTAAACATAATTATAAAGTGGGGGGGGGTATGTTTGGGGAAGTGTCCTAAGGAGAAAATGTCCTTACCTGTGTCACCTAGTGACACCGCTGCTACTGTACATTTTCATTTGCATCTTCTGTAAATGGTCACAATTAATCAGTCTACCACCTCAAGGATATTGACAGCAGCTTTGTCCAGCAGCATAACCAGAGGGCAATATCATTAAGACTGACTGGTCAGCCTGCTGTCTACAGTCAGTCTCTTGTCCTTGGTCACACTGTGATTGATTACTCTATCTGTCTATACACTGTGCAAGGTGCTACCTTTGGTACAGCATCATAGAGAAGGGGAGAAGTCACTAACACTCACAAGAGGCATTGTGCTATTGTGACAATATTAACAGGTTAAAGAAATGAGCGAAAATGTCAAGTTGATATATGGAAATTGCAAGTATGGAGATAAAAGGTTTAACAAACTGAATAAGCAAGGAAACATATTAAATATTGAATGCACATTCATATTCCTTATTGTAAACAGTAGACATTGAAGATGTTCACACAAACATCAAATGCGGCCTTACCAAGTGCACAACATTGGCAGAACTTGCAGTTGCAACTTAACAAGCTTGACATAACTTAACACAGACAGAACTTAACAATCACTTCTAGCGTGCCGAACGTGTCGCCAGTGCAGAACACAGATATGACTAGCCAGGACAGAGCACAGAGAGAACTTGACAAGGAACACTCTGGATCAACGACTTGTAGGGTCCATGATATTGATAACCATCCAGCTGCCTCCATCTGCCAGGTGCGATAGTCTGTCTGTCGCACTTGGTGACACATCACATACCAAGTCAATGTCACGTACATATCATGCAAGGAACCACCAACCACCACAGCGGAACAGTTCTTTCCAAGTACAGTCAATAATTCATTCACCACAGACCAGAATATTTGTACATAGATATTATGATTGATAATAAAAAAGTTCCTTGAGTTGACGGATCTTCTGGTCAGTCCACTGATGAAGACTGGGTGAGTCGACCAAAATATTCAGAAACAATGAGGTGACCAAAATGTCAAATAATAAAAAAAATTGCTACGGTTATTTGTCATTTCCTTGAAGTTAGATCACAGTTGGCTGGGTCTGTGATATTTAATATCTGTTGAGGTTAGCCGTAGTTTGTAATGAGAAGCTTAGCCACGCAGATTAATTATTTTGTCTCCACTTTGTGACTAATGCATCCTTTGGACAGGGTCTGTCAGTCTGACATTTCACTTCCTGTGCAATAAACCCCACTCCCATGTCAGCTGGTGATCTCCCTCTCCCAATGGGCTGGGGAAGGGGTAACAGAAGCAGGACATTTCTCCCCTGGACAATCCTCCCAGTCATTTCCCACCCGGACGTTTTTGCACCCCACTAAAATGAATGGGCCGACGTTTCACCCGTATTTTTTATTTAAGTAATAACTAATCAGTTGGATTTTGATAAGCTTTTATTGCAATAGAGAGAGAATTCACCATGTATATACTTACACTTATATTTATTAATTTGAAATATTAAGAAATAATGACAACATATTTCCTTGACCGTGGGGGGAACATCTGCCTAGTCATTTAAGTGGAGGCAACATCCAGGGGAATGACCGCGGTGGGGGGTAACATCTTGGGGGGAATAATGTCCATACTTCAACAGAAGTGGGTTCTGCAAAGGTCTGTCTCCCTTATGTCACAACGGGCCTGGCCTCCATCAAACAACTCCTTCGAATCAGCAGTTCTTCCAGGTGTGTCGTATCTGGTAAGTCCTATCTCACTGGACAATAGTCCACCCAACAGGGTCCAAATGTCCATCAAGTCACAGGGCATTTGGCATGATCCCAGCAGTAGCATAGGACCCAGAATACGACCCAAAAATATACCACTGTAAACCAAACATAGAGTAAGCTTGCACAGTATATTGAAATCTACAGATAACTGTTGTATGAAGATAATGCGAGCAGTAGACTTTAAAAATAAACCTGAAATGTGTAACCATGATAGGAAGCAGAATATACCATCTATGATAACACAGAATACAATAAATCATAATTTGCTATCGGGGCAGTACATCTAAAAAATCGGAGCCAATATATTCTAATTTTAGTCACTATTATCAGCGATATTTTAGTCGTTGGCCACCGCACATAGCTCGCACAGTTTATCTTATATCGAATTCCAAGACAACGACACTATCACAGCAGTCATGGAAGAACTCAATTAATTGAATACTGAAAGCATGTATTATTGACATCATTGTGTCGTCATTTGCGACGCTATAGAAGCAGATACGATATCTCGCTTCATCTCCTGTGTGGCCGTAACATGTCGTCCGCTAACACGAGATGTCTTGAAAAGTGCTATCTCTCTGGTTCACATATGGTGAATACAAAGCGTCTTTCATCAGACTTGCAATCATCCAATTGTTGCGGTAGCACAAAGGACAATCTAGCTAATTAGATGTCCATGGTCTACACACTAAACAGAAAAAATTTCGAGATTAAAATAAATGTAAAAACTTCCTGGAGACTTCCAATAGTGTGGCCAACAATCGATAGAATCAGATGTGGCTGAGGAAGATCTTTTTTAATTTTTGCAATACTGTGACAAAAACAGAACATAGATAATGAGGCAAACATGGCCCTCTGTCATTAAGCCTGGTACCGGCAGACATGTGGCATCACTGTCAAAGCCATGCTGCACAATAGGGTTTGTTCCCTGCAGTCCCGAGTTCTTTTAATCATTTCAATGCATGCAGCCTGATTTTTTGGTCATTTTAATGTAGTGTGATTTTTATCACAATATATGACTTTATAGTCACAATATCTGAGCAACTGGCAATTTGGCCACCAGTCATTTTTGTACAAGACCCTTTGTCGGTCACAAGATATTTGGGTACAAGACATTTGGGGGCAAGAATTAAAAATTTTGACATACAAGTTTGTAAATTTCTAGCAGGTGACACTGTTGGGTCATTCATCCATTAATCAACCACTTCATCAATTTATAATGATTGATGTATTAACCCAGTTGGGGGCCACTTTGCACATTTGGAGATGTGGTTTTGTGGGGACCTGGTTTTGTGGCTCTCCTTTGTATCTGGAGCACAAGCTTATTGTCTGCTAACCGATGCAGGCCCACTGGACTAATGGCACAGGCTTCCGTATTGTCCATCACCGGAAAAAACACAAGTGGGAATAACCACCCACGATAATGGCCGTCGTCGTCATCATCTTGCACCCGCCTGTGAGGGATTCTCATTCATTAACGTTACCTGCTCAGACAAACCCCCTACCTACTGTCCAAGCATCGATCACTGTCCGCCACATCCCGCCTTTCTCTCTATTGTGCTAACATCCAATTGTATTCACTTGTCAAGACCTTTCAACGCAAACCTACAAACACCGGACCAGCCATGAATAGTGGAACTGGTAATGACGACGATGGTAGCAATGATGACGATGATTAGCACACAAAACAATTTGACACATTCAAGTGGAATGTTTTGTGACGGAAGTACACAGACAATTAATCACGTGTAAATTACCTGACAAATCCACACTGGATAGTTCACTGGTAGACAACTTCAACACCAGACAACCCAAATACCAGACAACACCAATACCAGCCGATTCAACACCAGACAACCTTAATATCAAACAACTCCAACACCAGATGCCTCCAACACCAATACCACTATTACCAGACAACACCAGAACACCCCCAACACCAGAAAATATCAACACCAAAAAACCTCAACTCCAGATAACCCCAACACCGGACAACTCAACACCAGATGACCACAACACCAGACAACTCAACACTCCACAATCAATCAACAGGCGATGTACAACACAGTGCCACACAATTCTTGGCATTGGTAATGATAAAATTCATCTAAATTCATTAACAAATAACACAAGAAAACGTCTTATTTCCGTTTATCTTCTGTTGCACCCTCTGGTCCATGAACGGATGACAGTAAGGCTCAACCTGTCAAGAACATCGGTTCTGTTAAGACTACATCATGATTTCAATACATACACCAGATGCAGCCAGCCATTTCAATGCCACTACAGTTTATTACTTTATTATTTTTTCACCAATTGCCATTTGGACTTCAGTGAATCTTGCTTACTGGCAATCAACGTGTTTTACCATCACAAAAAAACATATTCAATTGTGGTTCTCGGAAGCATGACAATCGTATCACATTTAAATGTCCTGTTGGGGGAAATGAGCTGCACAGCGCCGCAGTCGTTAACAATGGTGACACTCGTCAAATCAATCCTGACACTGTAATCTTCTGAACTTTCCAAATTAATTACAGGTGTACTATGATCATATTTGTTGTTGAGAGCCCACCACAAGAAAACTTCCCATATATAGTAATGAGGTGTTTATTTGTAAAACGGGTTAAATCCCCCAAAAAATCAAGTTGATAGTAGCGGAGGTAAAAGAATTTTGCAGAAAAACGCAATACACCATTATGCCACATTATGGACTGATGAAAAACCAGTTTTCCTCAAACATTTTATCTCGAAATGTACTAAATGGATATACAATAAAACCTGCCTTAGCAGACACCTGTCCATAACGGACACCTGTCTATCTAAGGACAATTTAGATAGTCCCGAATTACTTGCTATAAGTTTGCACTGTCCGTTAACGGCCCATAGCGGCCACCTGGCCAATGTGGTTAACCACAGGGAATTTGGACCCAACGATTCATAGTCACATTGACAATCCCATGAGTTAATCTAGCTGAGCCACCACCGGTACGCACCCACCCATTTCTGCTGGCTTTTCTGTAACCATAACCCTGCTTTTTTTGACAAAAACTAAGTCTAACTCTCAGAAGCCAAGCTCCAGCCAAAGTGAATGAACAATGAACGTCAATGTTACGATCCATCGTCCGACAGCAGTGGACAGTGTAGAATTCATTTCAATTACTTCACTGGCGGATGCCCCATAAGCCACCTAGTTTCAATGCAATGAAATGCAGTAATGCTGTGATTTTCACCAACTAAGTTTATGGCCCACATATATTTAAATACATGTATTGTTTTATTAATCGTACCTTTGTACCATTCACAAGAGAACCAACTAGCGACCATAATAAATTTATTCATTCTCCATAACGAACACCTGTCCAAAACGGACATGATGCGTATTCCCAGTGGTGTCCGCTATGGACAGGTTTCACAGAAATGCATTTTGCAAATAAACAAACGCCTCTAATGTACATCCACTTTAATTTGTCAACATTGTTGAAATGGTGCTTGGATCCTACATTTAATTTATTTATGTTGGTATTGCCATCTCACAATCATAATGAAAGCTATTGACTTGTCTGGTGTAAAACTTTTATTGGCCTGAAGTTATAAATAGCACCTAGTTCAAGATTTTATGCTTAGATGAATCTTATGCTCAACCGCAAATTGTAAAATTTCTCGAGACTCAAGTTTAAACTCAGCCAAGCACGAAACAATGTTGCATTTTTTTTCAAACACTGAAGAAATTCAATATATATTTTTTTCAAATATTATACACATCTATTTTTATAATACCATACCAACCAGTTTTGGACAACAGCACGACTGCATCTACCCGATACTTCTTTAAGCGGCATGCAAACGAAATCGATCCATCGCCAGTGTATCGATACATGGAAAGACATGGCTAATGCATTAAGCAGACCCAAAAAAATCACAACGTAAACATTTCTAAAAAGTAAACATGTCCCTGGTAGCGTTATTACCAGATCAAAAATATATCTCATAAAAAGCACATCAGCACTGATGTTATCAAAAATAACATTGACCTTTACATTATGGCAGACACAAAATTACAATCCGACCACCTAAAGACTACTACTTTTATTTGCAGACGTTACAAGTGATTATGATTGAGATGTAGACCATGTGTTTGAAACATGTGATTAGGTTTTAGATTCAACAAGATTTAACAAGGCAGCTCTCCAAAGCAGCAAGCCGTTTCAGATATCTGTCAGTTTCATTGTTGAACATATTCAGACTGCTAGCATTAACACAATCAGTAAAAATATAATATATTCCATTCACCTCCGAGAGAATAAACATGTCCAATCAACACTCTTCTTTTACTAATGCTACATTGAGCTCTCTGATTCTACTACCGTCTTTAAGTTTTAAGAAAATATTTCTAGCAAATCACTATCTTCATAACCATTCAATACGCTAAAAACTTCTATTTGGTATCATCTCAGTCTCCCCTCCCCATACAACTAAAAAGTAAAACGCGTAGCATAAGTAATAGTCTAAGGTCCCTCTCTATCAGCCACTCTGTCCTGCCACCACACGGCAGTCGCAGTTCAAATGAGTTGTCATGCAACTGCCTTGAGAGGTTTTCTATGAAAGGTCGGCTGAAACGCAAGGGAAATGCCAAAGGATTCTCCCTGAATGCTGACCTTATACAATAATGATGTCTTGGAATGCAGATCACTGCATTATCAGCGACAACTAATGACAACAGACACTATGATCTTCCTTCAGGGAAAACAGTGCTGTATAAGTACTAGGAACATTCTATGAGCAGTATACCTTAAAAGCATCAACCAATCAAAATAATATTTACATTTAAAACATTTTGTCCACTTCTATCATATTTTTTTATGAAAGTACGCTTCGCAGTCAAACATCCACTCACCCTAGTGTGAACTAGCTTTTTGTATCAAGTGGAATTTTGTTGGGGCAGTTAATTCCATAACTCTTTCCTGTTATTTTATTCCCAATATTCATCTGAGGTGGGGAGAGCTTTCATCTTTCCTTAGGGAAGATGTATATTATCTCCCCTTCACAAGGTGGAGTCTGCAGTGAAACAGGATTAGTGATGAAGAAGAAGGGGAAACAAAATAACCTGTATCGGTGCCAGCCTCACCCCGGACTACAGGGATAAAGAGGGATGACAGGTATCGGCGCCAGCCTCATCCTGGACTACAGGGATAAAGAGGGATGACAGGATCGGTGCCAGCCTCACCATGGACTACAGCGATAAAGAGGGATGACAGGATCGGTGCCAGCCTCGTCCCGGACTACAGGGATAAAGAGGGATGACAGGATCGGTGCCAGCATCATCCCGGACTACAGGGATAAAGAGCGATGACAGGATCGGTGCCAGCCTCACCCTGGACTACAGTGATAAAGAGGGATGACATGATCGGTGCCAGCCTCACCCCAGACTACAGGGATAAAGAGGGATGACAGATATCGGTGCCAACCTCGCCCCAGACTACACGGATAAAGAGGGATGACAGGTATCGGTGCCAGCCTCATCCCAGACTACAGGGGTAAAGAGGGATGACAGGTATCAGTGCCAGCCTCACCCCAGACTACAGGGATAAAGAGAAGAACAACAACTTATGCTATTCAACATTACTCTTTGATCCACTTGGATCACTCAGCCATCAACAGACTCTCCCAATCAAACAGCCAATCTGTTGTCTTAACCAAACAATGACATCCACATCAAGAATTACTGCACATCACACCCTGCAATCTTTACTTGGATGTGCCAGCATTACCCAACACTCATCCAATCTCCTAATTCACCCACATCATCTACCCTAACCTGGCATTCTGACCCTATCAGATTCCACTGCCCACTTATGTTAATTCCCTAGCCTGATATCACCCTGCATCATTGTCCACCCTGTCATGGTGACCACTATACACTGACCAGTAGGTGTGTACAGGAACCTCATCATGGTATCACATTCCTGCTGGTGTCTGCAATCAATGGAAACACTTGAATAGAAGCCAAGAGCCAGTCAGAGAGGCACACAGACTAATGCAAAGATCTCTTATCTTTCACACATTATGGGCACCTCCCCATTGTCTAATAACAGGTGCTTCTATCCAAAGAGTGGCATCACAGACAGCCATCAGTGCTATCTGGATAGCTCATCAGTTCACATCTGCCAGGGGCAAATTGTAATGGGGGTGTGAACTGGTAAACTACCCCATCTATGGAAGACTGGGAAGTCAACATATGTCACTGGACAGTGATGCAAAGCCCTGGGACACATGCCTGGAGATGCTGTCACCTTGTATCATGTCACAGGGAACATGAAGGTCCATCTTCAGCCAGTTTCTCAGAATCATTACCACTCCACCAGACTGATTTCACAGAACCTTCGCCTTGTGCTCAAACAAGATAACTGATCACATACCCACACTCATCCCAAGTTCGGCAAGCCAATTACCAAAGTATCAGGGTATAATACTTTCTTTGATGACCCGTTGTTGCATGGCTTCTCTTTTTTAACATACTAACATTTCTACGGGGACGTGTGCATCTGTGTGTTGGTATAATGGGTGGGATTTTGTCCGTATCTATATTAAAGTGAGGGAGTTTTGTCCGGAGGGGGTTTGTCCAGAGGGAGGTTATATTCAGAGGGTTTTTTGTCCATGAGCAGTTATGTCTTAGGGGAGGTTATGTCCTGGATTTGCTCGTGTATGTATGTGTGAGTGTGTGGAATTGCTGTGTGTGTATGTGTGCATGTGTAAATATGTATACATTCATACATACACACACACGCATGCATGCTTGCACATGCAGTCATGCATGCATGCACACCCACACACACACCAATGTAAATGAATAATCTTAGTAGCATTTACCTACAATCACCACAGAAGTTATCAAGACCAACAAGAACAAGACATCCTTGTTCAATAGCCCCTAATCAAGTGCCCCTGATTGCCAAACATTTAGCCAGCTGACAATATACCTAAATACATGTCTCACTTTTATGACCCCTGCTGACACTTCCCCTGGTACAGCACCCTGCCCCATCAAAGGGGTTCACTTTTGATGCACCCCATCAAATGAACTCTGCTGACATAACCAGCCCCAGGACCTGTTGTTTATGGCTCAATTAGACCCAGATTCCCCTGGGGTATATAGCTGTTGAATGTTTGCTTAACAAATTGATATTAAGCATAACCCTGGGCTCCAATTAGCTCTTCCAAGGGGGTATAGTAAATGAAACAGCAATTACCCTAACAGTTGCCACAGGCATAGTTGGTTGGTGTCAAGCTGACCTCACAAGAGAGAGAAATTACCCCTTCCCCTGTTTCTCAAAATGCCCAGTTTGTGACTGAATTGTCATTAAATCGAATACACCAATTAAATCACCCCTTGAAGATATCATAAAATTAGATATTCATTTGCTAAAGCAGAGTAATAAAGCATTGCAACTGCCTGCTGAAATTTGCTGCTAAAAAAATATTGGATTGACTAATGTAAAATTATCAGATCACCCAAATTATCCTACATGTATCCAGAGTGAATTATTCGATCATAAATTATATAATAAAGAATGACTGCGATCAATAAAACAATCCCAAAGAAAGTGTTTGAACAAAATATTCTGTTGTAAATGAAAACAATAATGTTAACCATAACATTAAATAACAAGGTTTTAAAAAGGCTGTAGGAAACAAAGTCACGTGAGGAGAGTCCGAAAATAAAGCCTTCGGAAAAAACTTTATTTGTGTCTTTCTTAAAGTATTCTGTCTCACTGTTTGCATAGAACGCCACAGACAGAGGACTGACTGGTGTTTCCGTTCCTCCTTTACAATCCACACACAAGGCATGCCTCAACCTGGCTGACTACAAAGACAAGGCCAGGAGGTGATGATTCCCCAAGACAAATCACCACAAGAGATGATCTTCATTCGAATTGTGAAAAATATGTGGAATTAACGAGATGCTGTAACAACGGCGGGGCAGAAACGGAATAGTAAAACCTCACCCAACTGAAATGGACCTGTACGGAGATCGCAACGCCGAAGCGCAGTCTGTGACGAAAGCAACACAGTATCAGTTGTGATTGATCACTTAAAATGGTTCACAGAAATAAAGCCACAGGAAGACGGTAGTGACAAGAGAACGTCTTCAGGAAAAATGATTCTGTGCTTATTGTAAATGCGCAAGGCCACCGCATAAAATATCATCGTTTTCTCAGAATTAAATTGTTGCATTTCCTGTGGCTTTCTTCGTGGTTTTGCATTGAGATATGATGTCAATAAGGCCACAAGTCTCACTTACCTGTGTTGTCACAGGTGTGTTGTATTAAGTTTATGCCTGGATCCTGGCAGACTGCAGCCGAGTAACTGGAATAAACAATAGAGGACAACGTTAAAGCAAGTGTAGAAATAAAAATTAAATGGACTTTAAAGGTCCTTCCTAGATTTTTTTATTGGTCGTCTCCTTTAAAATAATTTCGTGAAAAAAGCACCCAGCTACAACACACAAGATTTGTTGTGCGAACATGTTATTTATAAAGTTTTGTTGAAATCATCAAACTTTTACACAATTTTTTTGGGGCCCATTTAAAATTCAGCAACTAGGGACAAAAGATGCTCTACATCACAGGAACATTGTTAAGAGCCAGTTTTGTCTCTAAACAATGTCTGATGGGCGTAGAGCATCTGAAAATCTCTACTTTTATGTGACTCTTGACCAGTAAACATGACTATACCACTACCATTTAAATGACCTTTGATGACAGTCAGTGACAATGACGCCCACAGAATCAACATTGACACTGGCAGTGTCATCTTCTTTGCTTATCAAACTAATTATTGTGATCATGTGTGTGTGTCCAGGAGATGCCCTGAGGACAGTTGTATACAGTATGACACCTGTATGGCACCTGTCAACGTGTGTGCGCCCACTTAAAAACCCCCTGGAGGTCAGGGTTTATGGGCCACCCATTATCTCTCTGTTCCTTCATGAACTTTGGTCAACAAATAACTTGGACGAAACCAACAATTTACGGTGAACGCATTGTCCCTCTAATAAAAGGAAGGTGCAGAAAATAACGAATATCAAGTATCATATTCCAAGGGCTGCTAGACTCGGGGCTTCTCACAGAAAAATATGAGGAAACTATTTTAACTTGCAATATCTGCAGCATAGGTGCATGTAGTATTACTGTGCATGTAGAATTAACATATTCCCCCCAAGTCAGTAATTAAGCTTGCGTTTAATGTCTAGTTTGAGATTTTACACATCCATTTTACTCTTTTTATCATAATATTTATTATTTTAATTGTCTAATAATTGTATATTATTCTAGTTATTTATTAATTAATATTTAAGTCTATTTGTTTATCAATTTTGATTTTTTATTATTTCTTATTTGAATGTACATGTTGATAATTTTTATGTAGTTTAACTACCAATGGTATTTACATATATATTAAGTCTTTTATAGTCAAACATAAACACTCCTGAACACGGTCTTACTCTGGATATGAGTGTATCAAGTTTATTATCATTATTAATGAAAATATTTAATGTTATAAACTTATATATTTTCAACACACAAATTACAAAATGTGCATTAAAACAATTCATTTAGTCCATCGTCAATCAGGTTTGTCGTGTTCAAATCTGTAGTGTGTGAATAGTTTAAGCAATACGTGCAGTCAGTTTAATAAAAGGATATTTTTATTAAATACTTTTATATTAAAATCATCGAACAAATTGACTTTGGTCAATAAATCGGGTACCTTAGTTCCCACTATGCCACCATCAGGGATCAATAGATTGGGTATCTTAGCTCCCACTATGCCACCATCAGGGATCAATAGATTGGGTATCTTAGCTCCCACTATGCCACCATCAGGGATCAATAGATTTGGTACTTTAGCTCCCACTATGCCACCATCAGGGATCAATAGATTGGGTATCTTAGCTCCCACTGTGCCAAAATCAGGGATCAATAGATTGGGTATCTTAGCTCCCACTATGCCACCATCAGGGATCAATAGATTTGGTACTTTAGCTCCCACTGTGCCACCAGCAGGGATCAATAGATTGGGTACCTTAGCTCCCACTATGCCACCAGCAGGGATCAATAGATTGGGTACCTTAGCTTCCACTATGTCACCATCAGGGATCAATAGATTGGGTACCTTAGCTCTCACTATGTCACCATCAGGGATCAATAGATTGGGTACCTTAACTCCCACTATGTCACCATCAGGGATCAATATATTGGGTACCTTAGCTCTCACTATGTCACCATCAGGAATCAATAGATTGGGTACCTTAGCTCTCACTATGTCACCATCAGGGATCAATAGATTGGGTACCTTAGCTCTCACTATGTCACCATCAGGAATCAATAGATTGGGTACCTTAGCTCTCACTATGTCACCATCAGGGATCAATAGATTTGGTACCTTAACTCCCACTATGTCACCATCAGGGATCAATATATTGGGTACCTTAACTCCCACTATGTCACCATCAGGGATCAATATATTGGGTACCTTAACTCCCACTATGTCACCATCAGGGATCAATATATTGGGTACCTTAACTCCCACTATGTCACCATCAGGGATCAATAGATTGGGTACCTTAGCTCTCACTATGTCACCATCAGGGATCAATAGATTGGGTACCTTAGCTCCCACTATGTCACCATCAGGGATCAATAGATTGGGTACCTTAGCTCCCACTATGTCACCATCAGGGATCAATAGATTTGGTACCTTAGCTCCCACTATGTCACCATCAGGGATCAATATATTGGGTACCTTAACTCCCACTATGTCACCATCAGGGATCAATAGATTGGGTATCTTAGCTCCCACTACGTCACCATCAGGGATCAATAGATTGGGTACCTTAGCTCTCACTATGTCACCATCAGGAATCAATAGATTGGGTACTTTAGCTCTCACTATGTCACCATCAGGGATCAATAGATCGGGTACCTTAGCTCCCACTATGTCACCATCAGGGATCAATAGATTTGGTACCTTAGCTCCCACTATGTCACCATCAGGGATCAATATATTGGGTACCTTAACTCCCACTATGTCACCATCAGGGATCAATAGATTGGGTATCTTAGCTCCCACTACGTCACCATCAGGGATCAATAGATTGGGTACCTTAACTCCCACTATGTCACCATCAGGGATCAATAGATTGGGTACCTTAGCTCCCACTATGTCACCATCAGGGATCAATAGATTGGGTACCTTAACTCCCACTATGTCACCATCAGGGATCAACAGATTGGGTATCTTAGCTCCAACTATGTCACCATCGGGATCAGTAGATTTGGTACCTTAGCTCCCACTATGTCACCATCAGGGATCAATAGATTTGGTACCTTAGCTCCCACTATGTCACCAGCAGGGATCAATAGATTTGGTACCTTAGCTCCCACTATGTCACCATCAGGGATCAATAGATTGGGTACCTTAGCTCCCACTATGTCACCATCAGGGATCAATAGATTGGGTACCTTAACTCCCACTATGTCACCATCAGGGATCAACAGATTGGGCATCTTAGCTCCCACTATGTCACCATCAGGGATCAATAGATTTGGTACCTTAGCTCCCACTATGCCACCATCAGGGATCAATAGATTGGGTATCTTAGCTCCCACTATGCCACCATCAGGGATCAATAGATTGGGTATCTTAGCTCCCACTATGTCACCATCAGGGATCAATAGATTTGGTACCTTAACTCCCACTATGTCACCATCAGGGATCAATAGATTGGGTATCTTAGCTCCCACTATGCCACCATCAGGGATCAATAGATTGGGTATCTTAGCTCCCACTATGTCACCATCAGGGATCAATAGATTTGGTAACTTAACTCCCACTATGTCACCATCAGGGATCAACAGATTTGGTACCTTAACTCCCACTATGTCAACATCAGAGATCAATAGATTTGGTACCTTAGCTCCCACTATATCACCATCAGGGATCAATAGATTGGGTACCTTAGCTCCCACTATGCCACCATCAGGGATCAATAGATTGGGTACCTTAGCTCCCACTATGTCACCATCAGGGATCAATAGATTGGGTACCTTAGCTCCCACTATGCCACCATCAGGGATCAATAGATTGGGTACCTTAGCTCCCACTATGCCACCATCAGGGATCAATAGATTGGGTACCTTAGCTCCCACTATGTCACCATCAGGGATCAATATATTGGGTACCTTAGCTCCCACTATGTCACCATCAGGGATCAATAGATTGGGTACCTTAACTCCCACTATGCCACCATCAGGGATCAATAGATTGGGTACCTTAGCTCCCACTATGCCACCATCAGGGATCAATAGATTGGGTACCTTAGCTCCCACTATGTCACCATCAGGGATCAATAGATTGGGTACCTTAGCTCCCACTATGCCACCATCAGGGATCAATAGATTGGGTACCTTAACTCCGACTATGCCACCATCAGGGATCAATAAATTGGGTACCTTAACTCCCACTATGCCACCATCAGGGATCAATAGATTGGGTACCTTAGCTCCCACTATGTCACCATCAGGGATCAATAGATTGGGTACCTTAACTCCCACTATGCTAGTGCAGGACTGGCTTTTTTGAATTTTGTGTTTAGTCTAAGTTTTGACCAAGTGAATAATGTGTCGACTGATTCAGCATTAAGAAAAAAATCTGAAATTCAATCTCCCTCTTAGCCCTGACCTAGTGGACAGTGACAGATGAGGCAGGATGTCCAGTCGGTCAAGTGTCACATCTCCAGCCATCTTGCACACCTGTCTGTGTCCATTACTGCTAACCCAACATTATAATCATGGTCCTAAAATCAGGATTGCCACTCATTTTATAACATAAAATTCCATGATTTTCCACGACCTCTTTCAATGACCAGTGCAGACTATCGTGAATGTGCCACAATCGTGTTATGTGATCTAGTGTATGTGTTGGCATCTATGAATTACTGGGTACAGAGATCCCCCTTCATTTCCCCCACTAAAATGAATAGGCGGACGTTTCCCCCTATTTATACTAGGAAATATTTTTATTTGGACTAAAAATCAACAAATGTATACATGACATCAACGTAAACATAAATACATATATCACACCAAACCGATTAAAGACCTAGGTCCCTAGAAACAAATCATTACATTAGCTAAAATTATAATAACAAAATACAAAATTTATATAGCGCCATATTCACTGTGTGCTCTACAGCACTTTACATTATGAATGCTAATGCTTTTTTAAGTGGGCCCACTAGGCAAACATTAGAAAGCATGAAATATATAACATAAATAAAACATTAATGTAAGATACTACACAAACTGCTTACCATGAATCTGGGACATAATCCCTAGTAAAAAAATTCCCCATATATATATATATAAATTATATATATATATATATATATATATATATATATATATATATATATATATATATATATATATATACATATATATATAACATAATCCCTACTGCCTAAATCCCACAGGAGAAACAAATGCTCACTGTGAAACATAAAACATGTTGCAACAACCTATCTAACAAATAATACAATCCATTAAACCTTGTTTATTACAACTCATTAATATGTCAACTGCTTGAAAGAGATTTACATATATACAAGCCTATAATAGAATCGCTTTCCAATATAAAATTCTGGCATCTTACAAAAACAGTTGATAAATGGGGACTGTAAATCATGAAACAGGTTGGTGCATATCATGCGGGCATAGTAAAATATAGGTTAAAAACTTGTCCATCTGCTAATTTTAGTTATACTGTTATGAAATTTTATATCCCTCATAAATCGCTAACATAAACTGTCAGTTTTTCAACTTCACACTGACAGTTATAACCTCTATTGTAATTTTTAGCAGCTTGCTACAAAAGTGTTAGTTATATGCAACGTTACTGTACCCTGTAACATCATCAGCCATTGTTACTGAATGTAGCTTCCACGTACTTCCAAGATTAAACAAGAAAATCAATCAAGATTGTCATCCATCCAAATACCGCAACAAGGTCCAAATGGCAAGTGGACAAGGAAGCTATTGGCTGATCAAGTGGACAAGGAAGGTATTGGCTGATCAAGTGGACAAGGAAGGTATTGGCTGATCAAGTGGACAAGGAAGCTATTGGCTGATCAAGTGGACAAGGAAGGTATTGGCTGATCAAGTGGACAAGGAAGCTATTGGCTGATCAAGTGGACAAGGAAGGCATTGGCTAATCAAGAGTCGAACACTTTAAATTTTTTTTAAAGGGAATGTACATCTTTCATCGGGCGATGTATTGGTTTGTTAATAACTGCCACAAAGGGATCTACATGCTGTCAAACTAGCTTATTGTATTCGACCTATTAAGGGTACATGCCCTAATTAGCATTCCCCCCCCCCGTTTTAATCAGCAGTATCTATAATTATTGTAATCTGACTAATGTGGAACCAAAGTGTCGCCATCTGGTGTTAAACAGTTGGCACCACTTTTCAGTTGTTCTACACTAATCATCAAATGACACAACTAGTGCTAAACATTTACCTTATTGTCTAGAGAAAAAAATTTCGGTGTACGCTTATAAGACCAGATTCGTTGACTTTTTTCCATGGCCAAAATTTTTTTTAGCGTACTGTATTAAGTCGAATACATTATTTCAAAAGGTAAAAATAAATTTTTTCGAAAATAATAAGAGACGAATGATAGTAAAAAATTTTGTGTGGATATTATTTTTAGTCAACCAAGATGTTATAAATTCTAATGAATCCATAAAACAGTCATCGCTTGAATAGAAAAATAAAGATGGCGTCGATTGGCAAGGAAGGAACACTGCTGATTGTTGCTAGTTTTTTTCGAATTCCCGTTTAATACAATTTCTGATGGTAAATAAACAAAAGCAATAATGATTAAACATGAATTGCAACATTATACATTTAGATGTACCTTGAGATGAAAAAGTCGAGAGAACTTAGGCTTTTTAATCATATGAAACCACAAACTAGCTCCGTATCATTTGGTGTCGGTTAACCAATGGAAATCCTTGTAAACCCCTTTTAAACATACTGACACCATTGCTATTTCAGATCATATAATTCCGCAGACATAAGCATTCTGTTACTCCATGAAGTGGCTGTCCATTTGACAAGGCGTAATCAGTACTTTGATATGGTGAACCTTGCTTCAATTATGAATATGCACATCTATATATCTTCCAAAAACATTCCAATCAGCTGTTATCATCAGTGGACAGCAATTGCAATCAGGGAAGACATCTGACAACTGGTCACTACAGTGGTCAAGCCACATCAAAAAGGAAATTCCAGCAAGCAGATTTCATTAGGACAGGCCAGAATCCAGAAACAGATAAACCAAATGTGGACCCCTGCCTATGAAATGGGGGTAATTAGCCAAGGTTAGGCCATTTGAGGCAGATATTAGACACATTAAACTGCCAGAGGGCTTGATAAGTACAAATGGGTGGGGCATAGGTAGGAATGGGAGATGGAAGGGGATCTCTGGGGAGGAAACGGGGGCTGGGTAGGGAAGTGGTAAGGAGCACTTGGGACTGTAGTGAAAGGAACAGTTTAGTGTCTGTCTGGTGGGTCCACATTACAATTAATTGATTTCACTAATGTCTTCTACATATCTGATGCCAGATGGCAATAGGCTGCTGATGTCCTTCACTTTATGGCCCGACTAAACAAAAATACACATTTAAATACAACAAATACAGATTATTGGTTAGTTGTATAACATCTGTCGGTTTGTTCATGTTTTTTCCGTTCCACTAAAGTCTCTAAGACCTCAACCAAATACAAATTGCAATAGCAAATATATTAATAAAAAAATCTGGCCTTGCCACAATGTAATTTAATTTTTTTTTTAATATATATATTTATTTACAAGTAACAAACAACAGCATGAAAAGAAAGTAGACTTACAGTTTCAGGCATATTAATGTTGGTCCAATGACGTAGTATTATCCATGCTGCTGGCTACGTGGCGCCACCTGGACTGCCACTAGCGCCACCTGGACAGCGACAAGCGCCACCTGGATTGTCGTTATGACCCCCAGCATTTGGCTGACTACTAATAGAGCGACACTCTTCGGGTGACTGATGTAGAAGATGCATGGCGACTTAATGACTCAAATATTTCATTGCGATTCCTACAATGAAGAGAAGATCACAATGAGCAATGCTGGTGAATTCTACAACGTACAGCTGATTTCTAAGGCTGTCGAGGACACCCCACTACATGAGCCTACATCATAACATTTTGTCATGTGATCCATTAATGTAGAACCCCTGGTCACATGACAATAATCATGACATTTCTACTCCTGCCTCTTGCTCTTTCTGAGGTATCAACTGCAGCTTCCCTGGAGCTTGGGATAACATTCCCTTGGTAAAGTAAAACCAGTTAGTCAGTTTTCTTCCCCTAGAAAAGGCTAATTTCTTATATAGCGCTATATCCATCTTGGGGACTGTTCAGAGCACTTTACACATCACCCCCTGGCACACCTGTTTGGGAAGCATACAACCATGCTGCAGTTACTGTGCAACGACTAAAGTGAACAAATTTGCCCAAGCTTTGAAATGGCAGTAACAGGCAGGGTTGACAAAAATCATGACTTAAAAAAAAAAAAAATTGGATTTGTTTTATTTAAATTGGATTTTTTTTTTTTTTTAATCTGGTATACACAATGTCATAAAATATTTGACTATTAGGCTATCTGGTGTCAATACAGTTACACAAGTGTGCGCACTTTGTGCTTTTGTAAAAAAAACACAAAACTTTGTTGATCTCGATGCTTGTAAACAATTATTTGTGTTAAATTCGTATAAATCAGCGATAAAAAAAACCCGGAAGTAAAAAAATTCATAAATGAATGATTTAAAAAAAAAAATTTGGAGCGATTTAAATCATGATTTAAATCAATGATTTAAATCAATGATTTAAATCAAATGATTTAAATCAAACAACTCTGGTAACTGGAGAAAAATAGAAAGGTGCTTCCCTGGAGAATCCAGGCTACCCAATGTCCTTCCCTTGACCAGGGAGACACTAAGAGCCTGGAGACCAACAGGTAGAGTAGTCATTAACAAGGTGCTTGGGATAACTGTCCAGGTCTATCAGATACTAATCTCATATCTACCTGCCTCCTTTCAGAAACACCCTCCATGCTGTGGCCTATCTGCATCCTGGCATGCTTCCTCCAGGGCAAAATTGGTTTTACAATTAATGATCATTACAAATTTATCAGAACATCATCCAAATCCTGTTTTCAGAAAGATAAGCAATCAAAACGTGATCCATGGGGGGGATCCACAGGGAATAGAGGGAGCTCAGCCTGGGACATTCACATAGGCTGCAACCCTGTAACAACCCCAATACCTATACTACAGCTACCTGAATCTAGGACATTTGATCACAGGACATTTGGTCACAGGACATTTGGTCATAGGACATTTGGTCACACAACATTTGGTCAAAATGCATTTAGTTACACAATATTTGGTCATAAACAGTTGCTCACATGAAATTTGGTCACAATTTTATTATATAGCAATTACATCAAAGCATTTTACAATATCATTTATTATTGAACACAATGAACGTAGGACCACTGCCCCTCAACAAGTCAATTAGTCCTTCAGCCAATGCAGAATGACTGGTCAGTGAAAGCTCCTTATCTGACCACACAAGTTACAGTAATGTCATAAGTCAAGGCAACCTCCTGTGAATAGTTAGGCATCAGGAAATATTTCACGAATGTGCCTAAAATACAAAAGTTAGCTGATTTCAGTGACTTTATTTGCCAAGAAACTGTATTCAGCCGGCAAGGCTGGAACATTTGAAATGTTGCACCTTTGGCAGTGAGATGTTGCAGTATGAAGTGGATTCAAAGGTGACATTCCTGAAACACCAGTATGTATATTAATACTGGGTGAAAACTGCCAATTTTTATGGTAGGCGCATTTGCGATTATGATTAAGAGCTGGAGGTACATCATTTTGACAAAATTTGTTCAGGATATCAGTGATATAATGGCGGTTGTTGGAAATTTTTTCCAGAATTTTTTATGGCCCAAGTTTTTTATAATCAGGCAAAAAACTTTAAGATGGCCACCAATGCAACAATGCGAGGTGGTCTGCCCTCTGGAAGCAATGGCTGTGTGAATCAGAGGACTATTGACAGGCCATGACTGGTCACTACTGACCACAAATAACAGTGGACTGGACAGGCCATCAGCAAAACACACACTCGGGCACTAGACTACAATGCTTACGACAACAAGACAGTTCAAGTGAGACTGCAGCACCTCATAAGTATGCACAACCCACTGTAGACATACCCTGGTTGGAACAACAAATAAGTCAGCATTACACCCAGACAAACCTTCTTAGAATGATCACCTTGTTGATTATGATGGGACAACAAAAAGTGGTCTCTTCAGAGAGTTCTTACTGTGTTTGAACTACACGTTTATAGTGATCACCTGGCAAAAGAAAGCGGTAATTCCAGAAGGGCTGTGGCTCAAGGTGTTTGATTTGAAACCTCTCTCTAACGAACACAAAACCACTGGAACTGAATGGTTAGATCACCTTCTGTCTGACAAGGAATAAATCAAAATAAAGTATCAATGGAATGAACATTAACATGAATTTGATATCACTTTCGCTTAAAGTGAACATTCACTACAACATGATAACAAACAAGTACCAGACAAGACTATCTGTGCTCGAACATGGAAACACTGGTTGACTTAATGGAAGAGCAGTAGATCTTATCAAATGATTTTCCAGTCCTTCTGGGCTTGAGATTCTATGAAGGTGACTTTCAGAAGTATCTACTTCCTATAAATAGCCACAATAACATCCTGGATTCAGAACAATATTCCTCTAGTGAGAATCAAGTCAGAACTGGGGCAACAGGTGGGTAGCTAAAATGTAACATTCAACTTACATAATTACTAATTGCATGTCCATCGTCCAGCCTTGGTGACCACATAGACCCACAGTGTCCATCCAATTGATGATCACTTGAAATTGTTCCAACACTTTGTTTTTGACATACCACAATGATTGCAGTATTTTGGAAGTTTTACCTATTGTATACTGTATTGTATATTTTATTACATACTGCATATACATTCTACCACTCCAGCACACTGCTGAAGTGTGCTCTTCCTCCTTGTTCCCTGCGGTGAGGGTCAGGCTAAAGTATTGTCGAGCCACTCTTTCTGTTCTTTCTTTCCATACTTTTTTATCGGCCGCCCACTCTCTCCATCTTTCACCCTCCCCGATCTTCTCATATCCCTCCTCACACAGTCCTCCCATCTCAGCTGTGGCCTTCCCCTTTTCTACCTCAGCGCCCTTTGCTAGTTTGCCTGCATCCACCCTTACCAAGTGGCCTGCCCATCTCATCCTGCTCAAATTCATGTATTATTATTTTATTATTACATGGTCCTTGACATGAGGACCTCGTGGACACTAGACTGACGAGGACCTCGTGGACACTAGACTGACCAGCACTGCAGTGTGGATGTACAAACGCTTTCACACAACCCAGAAACTTCTTGGTGGAATAACAGAGGTAAAACTGTTTGATATATCCTTTTGTTGGTCAATGTTTGAATATATGTCCTCTTTGATGTAATATATATTTATAACCCTAACCATTAAAAGATGATCAATAATTAAAAAACATACCATGGTGAAAACAATTTCACTTTGGCTTCCTCGCATTATGGCTGGGTAATGCTAGAATGCTGCCATTTGGGTGTGGGGGCTTTTGTCTGAGGGGTTATGTCTGGGGGGCTTTTGTCTGGGGGGTTATGTCCAGGGGGATTTTGTCTATACACCTTCCACATTAATGTCACCTGTAATAATATATTGGTGCACAGGTGAGGACCTCAGCTCCACACTGGTGGACATCCTCTATGACGGTTCTATACGAAGTAGACAATGTCTTTCTGAGAAATGTCTTAGCACATAATATGATTAATAGTTTTACTTTCAGCTACGATCCTTCATACCACTTGAATACCTCGGCAGAAAAGCGATATTTTTCAATGTTATACAACATTATGATATATAGTTGTACAGAACATTCTTCATTCTATGATGAAAAACCGTGAATAAAGTATGAATGATGATGCACCCATAGGACAGGAGGTTTGTGTTGTCTAGCCCTCACATACACAACAATAGATGCAAGGAAAAATTAACAGACTCAAGGACATCAGCCAGAAGATTCAAGATCAACAGAAAGAAACCCTAGGTAATGGGGCTGAATCACAGAAATCCTGTATCAGTCTATCTCGATCAAGAACAAATGGAGACCTAAGCTATGTTGGTATTCAGATACCTTCACCTACATGGGAAGCATAGTATGCAAACATAGACGAACCAATGTTTATATATATATATATATATATATATATATATATATATATATATATATATATATATATATATATATATATATATATGTTAAAAAAAATTATATATATATATATATTTATATATATATATATATATATATAGCATGAACAAGGCCATAGAAGCATTCTATAGACTGAAACCTATATAGAGATGCACTATATACTCTAGAAGAGGTTATATCAGAATGGATAGATGATCCGGTTTCTTGGTTATTAATGTTAAGCATAATTACCTCTCAAGAAACGTTAACATTCTAGACCACGAGGAGAACTGGCACAGGAGAAAAAAATAAAGGAGGTGATTAACATCCACAGAAAGAAACCTACGTTGAACCGAGACATCGGCCAGGAGCTCCCACCAGTCCTACTCCAGCTTGTGTCACATGACATTGGTCATGTGACACATCCGTAACTTCAGTCTGCTGAAGAAGACTGCGAGATGCAGTTGAAATATTCAGAACAAACTTCAAGTTTCTTGAGAGGTAATTACGCTTAATAGGTTATATCAGAGTTGTGTTCTGTCCACTGTACTATATGGTTCATAATGCTGGTGTTTAGCCGAAACAAATCTGAGAGAACTTTCCACACAAAATGCCTTTGAAACATAATGTGAATGTTCAGGTCACAAAAGATTTCCAACAAAGAACTGCTGAAACTAACTGCACATGTGAGCATGGATGACCTGCTCACCACAAGGTGGAGATGGATTGATCATGATGACAATAGAGCCAAAACAGCCTTGAGATAGTCCCCCAAAGGAAGACGAAAAATTACCAAAACACGACCTGGGGGAGAACTGTGGAAGGAGAATTACGGGAAATGCACCTCAGCTGGGGCCGGGCCACTAAGCAGGCTGCAGACCGATAGAAGTGGAGATGTCTCGTTTCTGTCTTATGCGCCAGAAGGCACACGAAGACGATTAGGTAAATCCATTAAAATGTTGTGGCTGCGTTATAGAGAAATAGAGAAGAATTTATTTGTTATGATGGTTTACTAAACGTGGAAATGCCCAAGGAATTGAAATAAAGATTCAAAATCCATCCTCGAGATGTCCTCACTGCCAGACAAAGACAGTCATGAGCCACTAGTGCATAATGAATGCACCATTTCTCTGCAGAGCTATCTTGCAAAGCACCAATCCAGGCCACACATCTCCCCAAAGACATTCCAAATTCTCTGACATTTGTATTTTGGGAATCCAGCTTCCTGCTGGTGATAAGCTCCTGGGAAATTTCATCTGTAAGAAAGGGATTGAGGGGGAATACGTGATAATGCACCAAACAGGGTATTAATTAGGGCTGGTTTCTGAGGGCTAACAAGTTACTGTGGGGGAAACTGCTTTTTCTTCCTGTCAAATTTTATCAGTGCCTCAACTCAAGGGCTCCTAAGGGGGTTTATTTATGGAGTACTTCCTTGTGCTGATTCCTGTGGCCTGTTTCCCTAAGATAAAGAGGGCATTATCTAATGTCATCATTAACTGTAAATCCTCCATCATGTTTCTGCAATCATTTAAAAGTGTCTACTGCTACAGCTACTATTAATAAAAAGTAACAGGCATAAATAATAAAACAATTCCATCATATTTTCCATCTTAAAATGGTATTCCGTACTATGTACAATATTTCATGAAATTCATTTAATTTTCCTGGCCAATATTTTTTTTGAGCAAAACATGCAATATTTAATAAATTTATAATTCATTAAATGTTCTGGTTCAAACTATATAATAGCAAAACGAGCAATATTTCTTCACATTTATTATTCGTCAAAATATCCAGCTAGATTTTTTTTTATAGTAAACACAGGGTAATGACGAGAAAATTACAAGTTTACAAACCAATTCTGCATAAACAACACAACACGCCTACATAGATGGCCTTCGACGACTAGATACGTTGATTTACCTCCGTGAGATCTGGTATATAACTTACACAGATGTTATCATGAGAACAACTTACACATACACCGTACAACAGCAAAGAATGTCTGTCATCGACTCATCGTAAGACGTACTATATTACTCAAGACTGATCATATCAATTGGTTTCATGAGAACTACACGCTATATTACCTAAAAAGACCCTATCATGAGAACAATCTCCTCGCTATATTATTTACAGCAGATCCTATCATGGGAACAGAGACTACCACACAGGCGCAGGCTGGACTAGTGCCACCCACCGTCTGGGAATCAGCACGGGAATAGAAGATTCTAGAATAACCGTGGGTGCGAAAAATAAATGTGAGCAATCATAGCTGAATTGATGCACAGTGGAGTCTGTTTAACAGAATTCCAAATATATATGTATATATGTTCACATCTTTTGCATTGTGCACCGATTTTGAGAATGCCTGCCGGTAACCCTTTCATTCTGGCGCTACACATTTCTTTGATGTGCCATGTCACCCTATGATATGTCACTATTGGTGGCAACAACACAGCAAATAATAAACGATTTGATGCAGCTGGCAAACTGATTTCCACCACGCTATAATCACTGTGCCATATGATTAAAAAAATCTTCCAGACACCAACTTCCATTGTGATCACGCCTTCTCCATGTGATTATACTCCTTGTCCAGTGGTAATCACAAGGGTAGGGTTGATCACAATAGACACTGACATTTCAGGGTTGAACCTCACAACCCCAAGCGTGCCTCTGTCTTTGTGTCCCCAATCACGTGTGCGTCCAAGCGGAACTATCACGCCTGGTTAATTACTGTACCCCACTTTACTACTTCAATTAACCAGTCAATTCTTGTGCCCGTTTAGACTCTCTAGTGTTGTCCTTGAAACTCAGATTTATTATTATCAATGAAACAATTTTCATGGTCTTGACCACTAATCAAAATCATAAATGACAGGTTTAACTCTTGTGATGGAAGTGGCAAGTGGCTGACCAAGTTTTCAAGATGTCATTAGCAACCACCCGTTCGCAAAAACGTCTGATTTGCAGACGAGATTATCAATCGCATCACAGCATCAGGCAATATCATTATGCCATTCTACTGTTGACCTCATTGTTTGACACAAATAATGCGGCATTCCCGCCCCATTCTTTGAAGTCACTGTTGCTGCAAAATATGTTATCAAACACCGGATTGCTAACTTTTCATCATCCACATGACAAAGCCTCTAATTTAAATGTCTTTGTGAACAAGCAAACCTTAGAAGTGTCAACGAAGAAAGAAACGTGACCTTTCGGAGACCACAATCGTCAGATCTGTTCTGCACGGGATGTCGCCAAATAAACATTCGTTGCCTTTTGTGAATGTGGAAAGATTTACATTTTTCGTTATGCTCACTGATAATGTAATGTTGGTTTGCACCAACGACTCCAGAAATACCAAACAAAGAATTGCGACAAAAATACGACTCCCACATCCAGGCACGAACTAGCTTTTCTGCCAATAAATCAATCAATATTTTATTTCCAACAAACAGTTTAAATTCCATAATAATGATAACAGAATACAACACCATAGTATTCAACATAAGGAGTTATGTTGTAATACATAATAGCATGTTGAACAGAATAATACTCATCTATGGACTAATATAATATGGTACTTACGAAAAATGTGAAATTATAATTATAATTTCCCGACTGTCTGTGTTACTGAGATGTGCCATTGAAAATCTCAGTGGTCAAGATGTACGCAGTTAGTAGTCAAGATGTACGCAGTCAGTGGTCAAGGTGTACGCAGTCAGTGGTCAAGATGTATGCAGTCAGTGGTCAAGATGTACACAGTCAGCATGTTCTCAACTTCTCATACACCGCTCTATCCATTCAAAGTGCTTTAAAATATAACCCAAATCAATTGAGTACAGAGAAATTACTGTTTTAATTCAGGACTATGAACATTCAAAGACCCACCATCCAAAAGTATGTATAAAACACCAAAATTATTAATATTAATTGGAAAACTTATAATACTTTGTTCAACGTAATATTCTGTATAAAAATCTGAGCAGTAAACATGGTGAGCAAACGTTTTTGTAAAACATTAAAAAACTTCTTTTCAAAAAATCTGATCTGTTTCTGCCCACAAGAAACAGTACAACACCTCGACAACATCCTGGTAGCGATGACGTACACCGCGGACGAATCATCTTCGCCATTCAAACGTTTTCTTACCATTTCCATGACAGACAAACTCCTATCTCGAGTCACATCTCAATGTCGTTATCCCCACCCAAACACACTAATTACCCATCTCGGGGCACAGAATCTCCCCTATGTGAGTTCGCACTTCTCGACTTCCCGGGTCAACTTTGATGTTTCCCGGCGGCGGCTCGCACTGTTCCCCGCCCCCTTATGCCCGAGAAAACAACCCCACTTGTTTGGATGTAAACCAATGCCCGGCGATTGTTTCCATCAGCGACTGACTGAAATCAAACCAGACACATGGAATGAACGAGGACTCATCGAGAGCAGAGAACACAGTAACCAAACCTATGCTTGGGGTCATGGGCAGGCGGTTCGAGGGTCTCCATATCTCGCCCCAGGTGCTAATCACCCCTACATTCGGGTGCAGTCGAAACCAAATCCAAGCGTAGCGATTTCTCGCAGACAGGATCCACATTGGACAAATGTGTATACAATCCATTATTTGAAATACCTACAAACAGTTTCTGAATGCAACGGCAGCAGTCACGCAGGTAAGATGACATGTCCGCTTAGTGGAATGGACATGTGCAATTAAGGGATCATGTCCACGAGTGAATGTCTGATAAATTCCAGGACATGATAAAAAGATTAAAAGCAACTCCGTCAAAAGTCCTTAATTTGAAAATGGTAAAAACTCTTAGATTAATAGTGTGACAAATATAAAACAGTGTAGTGGCATATATAATACAGAGTTATAGCAAATAATATTACTTTTATTGTAATAATTTTGTTTAAGAAAAATTATCTGATTATTTTTTAAAACGTTAGTTATGAATTCGGTGCATGCTAGCTAGCCCTGATTCAGACATTCTGGGGTAAGTTATGGGGTGACTATGGTAAACAAAAAAGGGTTATGTTGTAATGTAAAAGGGCATGAGGCAGATTGATGGTAAAGGGTGTCTTAGTCCATAAAAATACATTTTAGTGCCCCTTTTATGGCAAAATAATATAATGTTAAGTTCACACATAAAAAATACAACACAGAGAAAGTCCTGGTAAGTTTTATAAAGAAAAACCTGCACGTTAGACATTGTACACCGCACGCACGCACGCAAATGCAGACACGCGCACATGCACACACAAATAATAAATAAACAATCCGTCCATCCGTCCGTCCGTCAGCCTGGTGGTCATTATGTCACTGGATAGTACAACACTTAATAATGTCATTTAAATCTGTGTCATTAGATGTTAAATAAAACTATGCGTAGGCAAGTAAAAAAATATTAATAAAATTATAAACGATTACTCAGGATTGCATAAATGTTTTGCTTTTCGCGATTTAAATATCACCAAATATTAACAATCCGAAAAGTTTGGTGCCCTTTTTGACCACGTTTAAAGGTCAACCTGGCAAATGTTATTCAACCTTGATCTTGGAAAATCTTGAGAACACGGAATTGAATTTGGTGGATTGGATATTTGTCTAAAGCGTGGAATATTGATCGGATAAGTATTATTATTACGTGTATATTAAACATAAACTTACAAGAGTCTTTGTTTAGACAATAGTTGCTGTTAAAATTTAGCTGTAGGAGTAACTAGATCTCCAAAGACTCAGTAGCGCGAGTGATAATTAAGGTTTGTTGTGGTCAGTTGATTGGGTACATAATACGAGACATAATATTACTGTAAATAATTTAGTACATATTAAAGATTGAGAATCTGAATATTTTGTTATAGCAACATTTATTGTTAAAAGTTAGCCGTAGGTAGTAATTCAGTGGAATTTAAAGGTCATTGAAATTTTTCGTTAGCGCGAGCGATATTACATTTTGTTATAGTCAGCTGTTACATAGAAAGTAAGTTGCAAGGCAGTAGTTGTAAATTTAATTAAGACATAAGTAAAATAGCATAAAGTGTGTATTACAACACAAAAACAGTCTTTGCGAAGACTACCTGGTATAAATTGATTATAAACGGATTATGAACAAATATAATTTGCAAAGTCCGGGTGTGCAAATTTGTGGGCAGAGGTGCAGGCAGATGATTTTCATTTCGTGTGTAGTGGGTGTACGACAGTGAAATATCTGCAGGAGCAGGTAAATGAGTTAAGGCATATGATTTTGAAGATGACAGGGCAGGGTGAGAAAGAAGAGAGCAGAGGTGGTGAGAATGATGAGAGCAGAGGTGGTGAGACCGAGGAGAGCAGAGGTGGTGAGAACAAGGAGAGCAGTGGCAATATGAGGGAGAAAGCTGGTAAGAAGAAGAAAGATGGAAAAAGGAAGAATGTGCAACAAAAGGAAGATAAACGAGTTAGTGAAAAGGGATTGTCAGGTGGCAGGATAGTCGAGGATAACAAGAGCAGAGAAAAGGTGAAGACTGTGGATCAGAAGAAGAAAGATGATAGGAGGCAGAGTATGCAACAAAAGAGAGGTAAGCGGGTGAGTGGAGAGGGATGGCTAGGTGGTAAGACAGTAAAGGTTGATGATAGAAGAGAAAGGGGGCATAGTGTGTGACAAGGAAAGGAGCTTTGCTGATGTAGTATCACAGGGGAAGGCGAGGAAAGCCCGGGTATTTATGGGGATTCCACCATTAGGAAAGTGGATAAAATTGTAAACAGAGGAGATGACATAACAGTATGTCTACCAGGGGCAAACATAAAGGATATAGCAGAGAAGGCAGGACAAGTCATGGGTGGTGGCACGGGAGATGGTGTTCTCGTGCATGTGGGAACGAACAATGCCGAGAAGGAGGGAACGTCAGCTATCGTTGGTAAGTACAGGAGGTTGATCAAGACACTTAAAGAGGCACGAGTTGGACAGATTGTATTGTCGGGGATATTACCAATAATGGGAGGCAGGGGAGAGGAATATAGGAACTGTAGGAGGATGGCGATCAACACACAAGTACAGAAGGTATGTATGGAGGAGGGAGTAGGCTTCGTAGACATGTGGTTAAACTTTGTGGGAAGAGATGACTTTTTCATGAGATGGACTTCATCTGACAGGGAAGGATGCTGCAGTTCTTGGGTGTGAGTTTGTCAAAGTTGTCAACGAGGGCACAGGTATCATAAATTATTTAAACTAGATGCGCAGGGGGGGGGGGGAACTGACAGAGAAAACTCAAAGGAGTACTACTACAAATACACATACAAAGAAATGTTCACCAATAATTTCAGACAATGAACTTTAGTAAATAAAAAAGTGAGTTATACATTATGGTAGCAGATATTGATCCTCATGTAATAGGCATCACAGAATCATGGGCAAATAAAGATATAGTAGATGCTGAGTTAGCACTGACAGGCTATGCGATGTTTAGGAAGGATAGATGAGAAAGAAGGGGAGTAATTTTATATATTAAAGAATCTATCCAAGCATATGAAATAACACTGAAAAGTGAAGCAGATTGTGAGGAAGCAATTTGGTGTAACATAGTTACCAGGAACTCAACATTAACGAAGTAGTTTATCGTAGTCACAACATAGGACAAGAGGAAGATGTAAAATTACAAATGGCGATAAGGGAGGTGAGCAAGGGAGAATGTGTTATAATGGGTGATTTTAACTATGGCCATATACAATGGGAATCATTAGAGAGTGCTGGAGGTGACGACCATCAGTTTCTACTTCTAACACAGGATTATTTCCTTACTCAACATGTCTTGGAACCAACCAGAGGTGGGAATGTATTAGATTTAATTTTGTCTTCTCAAAATGAATTAGTTGACATTGTTAAAGTACACGAAATTTGGGTTCAAGTGACCATAACCAAATCCATTTTAATATAAAAGTAAAAACAGGAAATACATATAAAAAACAATGGAGGAGGAACTTCAACAAAGGCCAATATAAAGAGAGGAGAACATATCTAGCAAATATAGATTGGAATAACGTGCTGAAGAACAAGACAGCAACAGAATGCTGGACTTGTTTGAAATATGATATTGTGGGCATTATTGAGAAATTTGTTCCATTAAGAAAACAAGGAAAAAGTCCAGGAAGAAACACCTGTCAAAAGAGGCTATTAGAAAAATTGCTCACAAACAGATGCTGTGGAGGGTCTATAAACACACTGGAAATGTAGAAGACTACATAAACTAAAAAGAGGCACTTAACCTAGCTACAACTGAAATTAGAAAATCTAAAAGAACCTTTGAAAAAAAATTGGCAGGTAATATAAAAAATGACAGCAAGAGTTTCTGTGCTTGTGTAAGGAGTAAACAGAAAGTTCGAGATCAGGTTGGACCACTGGAAAACAACAGCGAAAACATAATTTCAGACAGGTTTCAAATGGCAGAGGTCCTGAATGAGTATTTCAGCTCAGTTTTTACCACAGAGGAAGACTAAATTTGAGGGAAATAAATCAGAACATTTGGGGCAGTTATTTGTAGCTCCTGAAATGATAGCAAAGAAAATTAAGAAGATGAAAGATAATAAATCACCTGGAGTTGATGGGATACCACCAAAACTGCTTAAGGAAATTGTTGAGCAAATTAGTACACCACTGGCAAAAGTGTTTAACTTGTCACTAGAAGAAGGAATAGTTCCTTCAGAATGGAAAGAAGCAAACATTACACCGCTATTTAAGAAAGGATCGAGGAACAAACCAGAAAATTACAGACCAGTGAGTTTAACATCAGTTGTATGTAAATTACTCGAAACATTAATTAGAGACCACATGGTGGAATTCATTGTAAAACATAAATTAATAAATGCATCTCAACATGGGTTCCTAAAAGCAAGGTCATGTCTAACCAATCTCTTATGTTTTTTGGAAGAAATTACAAAGTGGGTAGATGACGGGTCACCAGTGGATGTTGTATATTTAGATTTTCAGAAAGCTTTCGATAAAGTGCCACATCAAAGATTGTTACTTAAACTAAAAGCCCATGGTATAGGCAATGATGTAATCAACTGGATAGAAAAGTGGCTTACACACAGAAGATAGAGAGTAATAGTAGATGGTGAGATTTCAAACTGGAAATCTGTTCTGAGTGGGGTACCACAGGGATCAGTATTAGGCCCTATACTGTTTTTAGTATATATAAATGATTTGGAAGAAGACATATCTAGGAAAGTACTGAAATTTGCAGATGACACAAAAGTATTCAGAAAGGTTATTAATGATACAGATAAACAAAGTTTACAGGATGATCTAGATAAATTAGTTCAATGGTCAGAAAAATGGCAAATGTTACTAAATTTTGGGAAGTGTAAATGCATACACATAGGACATGGAAACATGGACGAAGAATATAATATGGGAGATGCTGTACTAGGTAGAACCACACAAGAAAAGGACTTAGGTGTAACATTTAGTGCTGACATGAAAGTTTCAGAGCAATGTGGGATTGCCGCTGTGGGGGTGTGGGTGGCACGGTAGACAGTGGTGAAATGTCACTCATGTCTAAATCATGTAGCCAACAAGTTGAGTACTCTCCAGGCATTGCTTTGTAGTGTGCAGTCTGTACACCTATGTAATTACTGTAAACAAACTCTTTGTTTATATCTTCTCTTTGGACACAAACATGAAAGGCTCGCAGCCCACACAGCAGAAATGCCTGGCATCTCACGCCTAGAGTTTATTATTGCTAATTTCAGGGTCTGCCGAGAAGCAAAAGAAAGCAGTCGGAACTAGACATGTCGGGCATTATCAGTCGGACACATCGCAAAATCACAGGACTCCAGGTCAGAGATCAACCACATGATCTCGACAAATTACATAGTTGCTGATCACGAAAACCATATCAGATAACTGCGGTCACAAAGCACTAACTCTTTCATAGCTCATTTGTAATAATGCGGCCATAATCTGATATAAAACGTGTGGCTTTATGAAGTCGGTGTGTCATATTGGATCAGACGATTCTATTTGTTATTGAAGCGTTGAGCTATTTTTGGGTGTTGATGTTTGACTGTTTTGTTTGTTGTGACTTCAAAGGAAATTGTCTTGGGTGTATGTGTTATCTTACTTAGGTTGTTAGGAACAGTGTGCATGGGGATAGGTGGTTGTAGATCCTCTCACAGGGAGAGGGGAGGGATGGAGAATGGGATGGAGGAAGGATGGAGAGAGAATGGGAGGGAGGGGTGGACAGAAAGAGGGTTGGAGTGAGAATGGGGTGGAGGGAGAGAGAGGGATGGAGGGAAAATGGGGTGGACGGAGGGAAGTGAGGGAGATGGTGGAGGGAGGAGCGAGGTGAGGGAGAGCAGAATAAAAGGAGGGAGAAATAATGGGTGGCAAACTGGGATGTAGGAAGGAGGGAAGGGAAGCAGAGGAGGGAACTTGGGAAATGGGGAAGGGACAGACGGCAAGAGAGGGAGGGAGAAATGGGAGAATAGGGGAATGGAGGGAAGAAGTAAGAAATGGTTGAGGAAGGAAGTTATGCAGGAAAGGAGGAAGAGAAGAATATAGAAAATGAGGAAGGGGTGCGGTGAAGAGAATGAGAATGTAGGGACATATTGAGGGATGAAGGGGGACAATAGAAAGGGGAGGAATAGTGAAAGGAAGACAGGAAACACTCAAATTGATATAGTAATTTACTGTGAGGGTAGCTGCACCACAGGTAACACACACCTATCTACATTAATCAACAAAGTAGGTGTGAGAAGCAATATCCAAGTCAGCAGCATTCTTTGCTTGTGCCCCTGTGAGTAAGCACTATACATAGACTCAGACCTTAGACTGACTCAATGGAACTGCTGATCACTGCAATCTTGGCAGAGGATTGCACCAGCCGCTGCAATACCTGGCCGCTACACTTCACCAGTGCTGGAATGTGGCTCGCTGTCGATCAGTAAATACAAGGATGGGCTCATTGTAAATGATTATTTACAATATTTAAGATAAGCTTACAAAGTCACATGCTGTGGTGGTGTTGTTTGAAGGCCAAAGAACCCCAAACCAAACCTGTAATCCTCCCACCTATAGCCATAATCCCCCTCGTGGCCAATTAAACAGCATTATTACCCCAGCAGGGGCCTGCATACTCCAAATTTATCTAAATTTAGAAAATTTCACTCAGCAATTATTTTACACAATTACATTTAACAGAAGTACATTTAGCACAAGATTTCCACAAAATGAACACGGCGACCCCACGAATATTGTTGAGTCAGATTCATGGAGGGGGTAATTCCTGAGGTTTAAATACCCCTTAGAGTCTGTTCATGTTTCATCATAAGTGAAATTATAGTTAATCTGGCCAAGTAATTTGCCAACTCTTTATAAGTTTGATGCAATAACTCTGTCCACAACACAAGAAAGATATTCCACTAACAACTCTGTTATTTGTGCTTTAAAAAATAAAAGAGTTTATTACAATGCCAACTGTACAGCATATATGTTATAGGAACCAAAACTATAATAAAATTTATGTAATTGTAATTAAAATTTGGCAAGATACCGCAATCACAAAGATTCTGATTTATGATTCAGGAGATCGTTTGATGAGCTAATTTGTGTGTGATCACACCCTCTGCCATAACACTTTTATCGTGCACAGCGCCTACCTGTCAAAAATGGCTAACTGTAAAAATAATCACGCGAACAACGCCTCCAGCGTGTGCCAAGTACAAATTAGCCCCCACCTTCTTTTTTTGCTGGCACCAACTCGGCCTAATACTCAGATAACCAAAGCAACAATCCAAGCCATTGACCCAGGTTTTTTTTACGTCAATATCTACAATTCTTGCCAGAATAACCCACAACCGCGCTAGAACAACAACGCCTGCTTTCATCTAATGATATCCCAAGATGCCTCGGGGCATGAAACCAGATTCGGAGGCTGAAAAATGCACCACAAGCATGTAGCAACTGTTGTGGCTGAAAAGGAACTGGAGACTGTGGAAAGAACAAGATGGCACCAGAATCAACTTGTGGTTAAGAGGTTCGACCCCCATGTTCACGGGGTCCTTGAGTTCAGACCTCGGTGTTGGTGGCCGACCTTGTCACTCCTTGATCGGTGTAAAGTGATAACTAACATTTACTGTGAGAAGGACAGTTCACCTGCAGATTATATGTCAAACTGAAGATCGTTCTTGGTGTGTCACAAAACTGAGGATCGTTCTTGGTGTGTCGCAAAACTGAGGATCGTTCTTGGTGTGTCGCAAAACTGAGGATCGTTCTTGGTGTCACAAAACTGAGGATCGTTCTTGGTGTCACAAAACTGAGGATCGTTCTTGGTGTGTCGCAAAACTGAGGATCGTTCTTGGTGTGTCACAAAACTGAGGATCATTCTTGGTGTGTCACAAAACTGAGGATTGGTTCTCCTACAAAGTACTACATCATTCTGACAAAACTGAGGACAACTATCTTGCAGGTGAAACAAAACGGCTACCATTATTTTGACAAAACTGAAGACCATTACCTTGCAGATAAGACAAGGATCAAATTAAGGATCATTCTTCTGACAAACATATCATTCCTTCCATTCTGCTTGATTATGAATAAATTATGAATAATATTGCAAACAGAATCGTCAGCCTCTGGCACAAATGGGAACAGTGATTCATGAGAATCGGGATACTGATAACACTTGTGACTGGAAGTTTTTTTATATATATTATATATATATATTATATATATATATATATACACCTTGTATATACACCTATGTGTATATGTGCAAGTAGACATGCATATGAGCGTGTACGAATATATATAATTCGTCCCAGCAAAGCCTACTTCCATGAAAACTCAGCAGAAACATTTGATTAAAATCATTGTGTGCAAAAGCTCTCACCTAAAAAGCCCTAACACCCTGGTTGTCTATGTTGGGTTGGCGCAGGTATAAATCACCACCCCCTCCCACATTTCGTCAACCCCCTTTTCCGGCTCTCAACCCCGACATAAAGAGATCGTTATGACCCGTGATTTCTGCCCAGTCCTGGCCATGAAACAGTCTGGCCCAGCGATCAATCCCACCTCAAAGACGAGATAATTGTAATTATACAAGACGCGTCCTTGGTGCATTTGGGGGACAGACACTAAATGGCCAAACTTGGATGGTGTGGCCAGATTTAAGTACCTATAGACATATGATCCCGGTAGCTATAGTGCGAATGAAATATCGCTTGTGTAACACCTACAGGTGGCAGCAGTGAGCCGTCATCGCCAAACCCAGACAGCGGAAGTTAGAATAAAACGCAAACATCTCCACCACAGAAATCCGATCTCGAGGGCAACTTGAGGACGTGGTAGATCACTGTGCACGGACACTTTATGACAAAGCCGATCGGTACAATACGCCAGTTAACTACAGGGCTGCGCCAAAACGAAACGTAAAGCACCGCTGACTAAAGATAAAATCAATCCCATCATATCACTGTTGTCATCGTGTGTTTACCCCAATGGCTTAGTCAGATTGCTATCGGCACGGTCCACGGGCCTTTAACATTAAAGCTGGGGTCAGCTCATTACATTGCAAAACAGTGGAAAAACATCACCACAACAGCTATCTTTGGTTCCCACACAATTGAGTATCTGTGCAGATAACGAATATGTCCGCTGTGGCCACTGTTGTTTCTACCGCACTTGTTTAAGATGTCAAAAAAGTCACGCTTGTTACTGTGCGAGATTCCAAAGTTACACGGCTCGGTTACAAACGCCATTAATTTTCACCAATCACTTCTTTTTTAATTCTACAGCAATCATATCCCATCCATTATGCGATAAGTAGAAAAACACCTAGTAAAACAGTGAATGACTAGGTATCAAAATCATGACCAGGGATCATTGACACTATACATCAACAAGGGTAATTCATTGATGAGATAGTCTTAGCAATCACCAAATCATAACAGATCTAACCAAAACCTTTTTTCCATATAGTAACAAAATATACACAAATTGCTGAATTTAATGATGAATTATGAAAATGTGGATTTTAATCAGTAAACAACTCACAAAAACCTGGAACAATGCTCCACTATATTACATTTTCTGAGTGGAAGCGACGTTAAAATATATAAATAATAATAATATGAAAACTTCTATCGTGTCTAAATCGTCGGAAACCCGAGCTCATAGGTGCATCAAAATGAAACGGTTCAGCAATCTTGAAATTGGCATGCAATGTTCAAGTTGTCACAGATGGGTGAATATGCTGGGGAATTAATGCACTTGGCTAAAAGATAAGTCTTCAGATGACAGTGACATTTTCTTCATCTTTCATCGTTCCTACTGACCTACCACTAACAGGGAGTGAATTCCAAAGAGTTGGTGACCAAGAAAGCCCTAGCTCCAATGTTTAGATCAACTCTGGGAACAAAAAAGTAGACCAGAACCAGATGATTAAACCTGTCTAGACATACAGGAGTGACCAGCGAATGAAAATACACTGGTTGCTTAGATGACACCTTTTTTCATGTAATTATTTACAAAATTAAATTTAAATTGTGACAAATCAGTGTGCCACCAGGTGTTATTTGTCACAATTTCATGCAATCTACAGCGAAGCTGAATAGCTGGCGGAACGGATCAGCTTAGTGGGTGGGTTGATCTGTGACGAGATGTCTAATGACTGTCATTATGCCGGGCGCTTATGATTGGCGCGCTGCCTTGGCGTGACAACGAGGTGGCCACATCCTATTTCGCGGACTTGACGTTGTCACATACCTGAGTAGATCAAAGGGAGCCCTCTTCCCCGTTGTAGCCATGGGCGAATCAGATTGTCACATACATACCTGTACAACTAGACAGCCTTGTCTGACGGTGTCAACTTCATTCGGTGAAACAGCCCGGCGACATCGGACGAAGATGAAACGTCTGAAATGACAAGCACATTCATACAGTATCGGTGTGGGGATATTAAACACTGGGATAGCGTCATCACAAGAAACTGGTCTCATTAAAAGTGCATAGTCTCATAGTTTTTATAGTAAAATCATGTTTATATAGTTTAAATTACATTTATAATTTTCACTGCCGCAGTGCGTTTTAATTAATTGTTTTAAATATTATGACTATTATCTGTTTCTGAATATTGACTTTGCTGGTCAAGCATGACGTAACAAAATATTCAAATTGAAACATTCAAATTGGACAGATAACAGTCAAATTGGTATCTAGACATGTTTCCCATGGGCCGTAATCGCTACGGACAAAGTCCCACAGGACAAAAATCCCACAACATGAAAATGGACAAAATGTAAAAACTGGAAAAAATTCCACAATGTAAAATCTCACAATAATGAACAACATTTACAATAATTTTGTCCACAAGGAATATGTTTCATTTGCTTGCCATGATGCAGAAAATTCATTAAAACATATCTGGGCGGCCAAAATGTTAGCATAAAAATACAGAATAACATATTACGATCAAGTAAAAACTATCATGTTTTGTCCCTTTAAGATAATTTTGAGCCTGTAAGTTGACTTCGTAAAAAACTGAAACAACGTTTTAAAAGTCTATTCACCAATTCTGTCATTAAATATCATGGCATTCCAACACAATGTATTGGAATTACTTTTTTCATACATTATCTTTTCATGTAATGGTGGATGAATTTTTCTGAAATGAGTTTTCATAGAATGATTAGTTTACCGTATCAAATGTCACTCAGGTAGAATTTTGCATATATGCAAAACATGTTTTACAGTGTAATGTATAATAGGACATGTTATTATATTCTGTACATAGTAGATTGCATTTATGATCACTGCCCATGTTCACAGCAGTACACAACAAAGCCAACATCAAAGGAATGACTTCGAATTTTTTGCCGTTTTTAAACTTGCATGTACAACTCGAGATAACTAAGCAAACACCAGACAAACACTGAACACATCCACACAGATCATTAAATGTTTCCAAGCAATACAACAATTCATAATAACTACACTTTGTTAGACGAACGATTAAATTTTTTTCAGTAAAAGGTTACACCCTAATAAAAAACACCAGGGAATCTACAGATAATTGTACAATATCTTTCCACTGTCTTATATATTACTGAACTCTTTGCCTCAATGCAGGACACGTGCACAATGCGTTTTTCACGAACTTCAAAGAGACGCCCCCCTGAAATAATAGTCGCACCCGACAGACAACATGAGAGGCGATTATGCATCCCTGTAATCACGGCCACGTAGATGCGCCGATATCGTCGCCGTTTCTTATGTCGTTGACATTCTTTGACCGTCTTGGGTATTATCTCATCCTATAATATGATGGCCACATCTGTACATTGTTGTACACACCATGCCTTTGTATTCTTGTTATAAAGACAGGCTAGATCCGCGGCCGTACAAAGAGCTGATGAATTGGATCCATATAGCGTTTACCAGACCGCAGACGTTTTCTTGCATGTTACATCACAACACAACACAACCACCACTAATTGCTGGATGGACATTTTGGTAAATAACCCCCTATGCTCAAGGACAGCCTGTGTGGGTACGACCCCAGGGGTTTTAAGGGGGCACAAAACTACTGGTCTTCCCTATAATCAAGTTTTCATAAAGGTGTCATCGTTAAAGGAAACACGAAGCATTTTATGTGATGTGTCTATCCGGCCGGCCTCCGAATGCAACCACAGCGTTAGGCACGATGAATGCCCTGCACAAAGAACAGTGTATGCAAACCACATTTTACGAGTATTACTTTAGTGCAGTTTTTAACGTGCTGTTTTCATGGCTTCGTCCGTCGTGACCCGTGGTGACGCGTCATTCACTAACCACTGTGCAATGGTCATCGGTGTCTGTATCTAACGCAAAATACGTTCATATTCTACTTATAGTAAATATACAATAAACTTCACGTTAAAAACTATATCTGATGCGACAGCAAATAATGTACGAGTACCTTGTAAACCATGCATGTGTGCATTATTATACCCTGGATTTTCTCAGTTGCATAACAAAAACAAACGCCACCATAAAACAATGCAACTGAACAAAACAATTAGTCTCACTTGGATTTAATCAATTAAACGATGTATGATGACAAATAATGAAATATAGGCAAAATTTTATATGCACATGAAAACATGGCACATGCAATACTAGTCTACCAACAGCTTTGGGATCAGCGCATTTTCTTCTGATCAGTTGAGTAAGAATTAGCGCTGGACCACACCAAGAAATTACACAAAAACCTTTTCAGCATCCTTCAGAAGTTTCTCGGGTACTGAGGTCCAATTTCTTGGCCAATGCCATCAAAGCCAGGCATTGTCTCATTATTGTCTGCATGCCTAGTTGCAATAGAATACCCACCCACCGATGCTTCACAAACCCGTTGTTATCACGGCCCACAATCGCAGCAAAAGATAACAATTTCACAACAAAGTTGCCACTAAAAAGACCGACTCAAAAGACGTGACAGCGGATTATATTACGCCACAGAAGCGCGGCATTGACAGGCATGTCACGGATCCGCAAACAGGCGTTGACAGCCAACAATGCACTAAGGACAGTAGCACTGAGGGAACCCTCTGAATAGATGATTTAAAGCATTCTTCGCATTGTCGTCGAGAGCTCGTCGTGTATAAATTTCACCGCTATCGTCACAGTGTGCAATATTGCGAAGGGCGGACCGGAGATAGCAATCGAGACGACCAGTATCTTAACGACTCGCGATGGTGGCTCACACTCGAGCAATTAACTTTGAGATAATCTACTGGGTGTTCTCACGTTTGCCGTACGCCAACAGTTATTCAAGACGCCCATTGCGTGACACCGAAACGTGTGAACGGACACAGATGATAATGCAGTCACGATCACTTGTCATCATGATGAAGACTTGTCATGGTCAAGGGAACACTACAGGTGTGACACACTGTCTGACAAGATGTTGTTTAAAGTGACACGTTATGCCAACTGGCGCATATTATGCATCATTTTGTCTGTGTTTTAAGCAGTCAACTTAAACAACTTAAACAACTTAAACATACTCAAATTACCTTAGATTCAACTTGCTAAAATACTAAATGTGAAGTTTTAATTTATTTAACAAAAAACCAACAATGTGACATTGTGATAAAAACCAATAATGTTAGGCAAAGCGGCAAGTGATTTAACTATTCATTCAGTCAGTTAATGCGTATTTGACCGGTTAATTGAAAACATCACTAGGAAAGGAAAGTAAATTGTTAAATAGTTATGTTAGGATTGATCAACTAATTTGGATCAGTGAAATAGTTCTTTGCTTAGATTAAAGGGAATTTATTTCTTTTTTAATATCATGGTTAAACCACCCACCCACCCACCCACCCACCCACCACACCAAACCTTCCAATTAAATATATCAATGCATTAATTAATTATATTTTTATTCCTACAACTGCCTATTACACCAGCAAGAAAATAAAACGATCTGTCCAGGCCTTATCAGGATCTGATCAGTCTCCATAAAGCGCACTGACAAGGCCGGTGATATTCACACGTGATAACACAAAGAGACGCCAGGACAAGTGCAAGAGAGCCCCGCATGCATAAAACAACAGACAGCGAACTGATAAATAACTCCTGTTAGCGCCCCGAGATAATCGGAATTACATAAAACACTCTGGCTGCGAACAGCGGCTTTATCAGAACAACGGAACGACAGGCACCGGTCGTCCTTGGGAAGATTTACATGCATGGTATCAGTAGGCAGAGGGACGATAGATCAGACAGACGTCCATACGTACAGCACCATTCCCCCTCAGCCTGGACCATATGCCGGACACTTACATGATGAGGTTCACACGGAGGGAATGCTCCAACCCCCCCATCCACTGGACATTTCCTTATATGGGAAATACGGAAATTTCAATACACTACAAAATTGGAACGGAAGTCTCAACTACAAAATAATGACCAAATATTGTACAACTGGGTCTGTAAATACAGCAGCATACAACTGTTGCACAACTGTTGCACAACTGTCCTTGTTATACAGGAGTGTACAAATGTTGTACAACTGATCATTATACAGCAGCATACAAACATTGCACAACTGGCCCTGTCATACAGTAACACACAATTATTAGAAATGCTGTACACCTGGCCATGATATACAGAGACATGTAAACATTGCACAACTGGCCTTGTTATACAGCAGAATACTAATGCTGTACAACTGGTCATGTCATACAAATGGTGTACGACTGGCCATGTTACACAGCAGCATACAAATGTTGTACAACTGGCCCAGTTATACGGCAGCATACACATCGAAAAGGGTCCAGGCTATTTAATGGCGCGTGTATTGCTGGTTGTGATACAGCAATGACTGTTCAATATTAAAATCGGCATACAGGAAAAATGATACCCTGGATTTTCCCAATTATACAACGAAACCATACACCGCAACAGAACACTGTAACTAAACAAAACAATTAATCTCACTTGGATTTGTCCAATTAAACCATTACACACAATGATAAATATATACAAAATTTGATAGCTTCAACCTAACAGCACTCAGTAATGTGCCATTAATAACTGACTGCTAGACACGGCTGAAAGAAAACTGTGCAAGATTAACTTAAAAAAAGAAACAGTAATAATTGAATTAAAACAGATGCATAATTTAAAATGATATGCCTTTATCATTGAATGTCTAGTAGTCATAGATTCCCAGTGCTGTTCATGAATATACTGTATGTTTTCTGTTCATGAATACCTTAACCCATATTCATGTGTTCCTCAGACAAACCCTGGTATTTATGAAACAGCAGTATCTATTATATGGCTGGATGAGATTCAGGACTTTCGAGAGGCGAACAAATTTTATAACAATTTTGGATAAACTCTTGGTATCTCAGCCTCCCACTCTGGCAACAAACACAGAGAGGTGCTAGAAACGCTTCCTTGTGAAATATTCCTGGAAATTCTTTGAAGCATTTCGTCCTGGATTGTGACAAGTAGACTACAATGCATGCGTGCATGCTTACAATCATAATCACGCACTAACACACATAAATCCACACACATATCAACTTGATTCAAATAAAATGTTATTATTTAATCACTGCGCAATAAAACCACTGACAATCTGGTTCACAAAATCCAGGGGGCCTGTCGGGGAGGTAAAGGACACATTCCCACCCACCCTGACACTCCCATATAAGATTCCCATTTTGACATCTCACATAAGTATAATAGCTACTGCTGGAAGCTTCAGACAGCTATTGTACCAATCAGTGGCCCCCTCTACTGGTGAGATAAACAGTGACGTCTGACAGGATTTCTGTCCCCTGGGGTTGTTCTCAGATATAATTGTTCTTTTCAAGTAAAACATGTTTCTGATTCAGACATGCTTCCCAATTCCACAACTGTATTGTTGTATACCTTTTCATCAGCTAAATCTGGTCATTTCCTCTTTTCTTGTACCAGTTGTCAAATAACGAAGCCATGTTTGATCTCCATACAAAGAGAACAATAAGACTTAAGACCTGGCCACTTGTCAATACTAATCACAGGGTAAGCTGGGTATTGGCTAAGTAATCACCACCTGTGTGAATTAGGGTGTGTGTTGTCACCCTGGGTAATAACTGGGGCAACTGACATGCCTGGGCTTGCTACCATTGGCAGAGCTATTGACCACACCTTCTAGGCATGAATCTACCCAAGCAAACAGGTGCCTCAGACTGCAACAGTTCTAGACGCACCTCCAAACTGTGCACATGCAGCCAAGAATAAAAAATGCTGCCATCAGTCAATGATTCTTTGTCTCATTTTGCAGAATAACATTTTGCAGAATAACTCCACACTCTTTGAATCCATTCAACCCCCACCCTTACAAGTTCTGAAGTTCACTGCACATAAATCAACATCTTTATGCAACACAGTACTTTGTGTACACACACTGTTACACTAGTTTGTATTTGACATGTTATTTACCTCTCCAGTTTTAATTCTCCAAATATTTCTAATGTAGGACTAACATCCATCCAGTTACCCAGCCAACCATTCAAGAAAACTTTTATTTGGTTTGATACAGCAACATTATTCTCTGTTTGTGAGCAGAAATGAAGTCAAGTCCTAGAAGTCACGTTACAGTGCTCAGTGGGAATAAGGCAAAAGTCACCAAAAAAGAAGACATTTTGGCACAGGAAACTATTGCTTAGTACCAAACACAATAAATAACTCTGTATGAATGAGGCATATAAACAAAACAAATAAAATGTTATTCTTCTCCTTCACTTTACGTATTGAACAGATTTTTACCAATGCAAACATGAACATAAATTTTTTTTTACTGGTGTTAATTTTTTTATAGTAATTCCCATGTCTCCTCCCTCCCAATACGAGTCCTACTTTCGTATCTCCTCCCTCCCAATACGAGTCCTACTTTCATGTCTCCTCCCTCCCAATATGAGTCCTACTTTCATGTCTCCTCCCTCCCAATATGAGTCCTACTTTCATGTCGCCTCCCTCCCAATACAGTCTCCTCCCTCCCAATACGAGTCCTACTTTCATGTCTCCTTCCCAATACGAGTCCTACTTTCATGTCTCCTCCCTCCCAATACGAGTCCTACTTTCATGTCTCCTTCCCAATACGAGTCCTACTTTCATGTCTCCTCCCTCCCAATACGAGTCCTACTTTCATGTCTCCTCCCTCCCAATACGAGTCCTACTTTCATGTCGCCTCCCTCCCAATAAGAGTCCTACTTTCATGTCTCCTCCCTCCCAATACGGTCTCCTCCCTCCCAATACGAGTCCTACTTTCATGTCCCCTCCCTTCCAATACGAGTCCTACTTTCATGTCTCCTCTCTACCAATACGAGTCCTACTGTCATGTCTCCTCCCTCCCAATACGAGTCCTACTTTCATGTCTCCTCCCTCCCAATACGAGTCCTACTGTCATGTCTCCTCCCTCCCAATACGAGTCCTACTTTCATGTCTCCTCCCTCCCAATACGAGTCCTTCTGTCATGTCTCCTCCCTCCCAATACGAGTCCTACTGTCATGTCTCCTCCCTCCCAATACGAATCCTACTTTCATGTCTCCTCCCTCCCAATACGAGTCCTACTGTCATGTCTCCTCCCTCCCAATACGAGTCCTACTTTCATGTCGCCTCCCTCCCAATAAGAGTGCTACTTTCATGTCTCCTCCCTCCCAATACGAGTCCTACTTTCATGTCTCCTCCCTCCCAATACGAGTCCTACTTTCATGTCTCCTCCCTCCCAATACGAATCCTACTTTCATGTCTCCTCCCTCCCAATACGAGTCCTACTGTCATGTCTCCTCCCTCCCAATACGAGTCCTACTTTCATGTCGCCTCCCTCCCAATAAGAGTGCTACTTTCATGTCTCCTCCCTCCCAATACGAGTCCTACTTTCATGTCTCCTCCCTCCCAATACGAGTCCTACTTTCATGTCTCCTCCCTCCCAATACGAGTCCTACTTTCATGTCTCCTCCCTCCCAATACGAGTCCTACTTTCATGTCGCCTCCCTCCCAATACGAGTGCTACTTTCATGTCTCCTCCCTCCCAATACGAGTCCTACTGTCATGTCTCCTCCCTCCCAATACGAGTCCAACTTTCATGTCTCCTCCCAATACGAGTCCTACTTTCATGTCTCCTCCCTCCCAATACGAGTCCTACTTTCATGTCTCCTCCCTCCCAATACAAGTCCTATTTTCAGGCAGACGGCAACACCTAACTGCAGACCTCATATCAATGCTTCATTTCACAGAATAATCCCACGCTTTACAAGTTGAATCCATCGAACCCAGACCCCCACCCTTACAAGTTCACTACACATTAAATGAACATCAACAGGCATTAATCCTCCAGCTGTCGACAAGACCGTGTTAAGCAGCTACCTTGTGGCTTTCACTCAGGGCAATATCAATAAAACAAACTTCCATCTGGTCCTTGGTCAGTATGGGTACGGTCCGCATAGGTCAGTCTAGCAGTGGACAAGTGTCTCACGCCTTCAGGGGATGTTTCAACTACGTACGACTTTATTTTTGAAACAGCCCTGAACATCTTCTTAATAACAATAATAAAATACAATATTTATATAGTGTCATAATCACGCAGTGCTCTGCTGCACTTCACAATAATCTAAAAATGAATAAAAGGCAATAATATACAGAAAAAACAGTAAACCATAATCTATGACAAAAATCCCTGTTGGAAGAGAAAGGTTTTTAACCATCGTTGGAAATTGGCACGAACCCTAAATACATCTTCGATAAGTTACACAAAAAAGTTTGCACAGAAAAACCAATTGTGACATAAACAGTTATTCGACACAAACACCCTAACCCCACTTGTCTGAAAACAGCTAGAGGGGTAATTAAATTCAACAGCTGCCCCCTACCACATCCCATTGGCCAAGAAAGCTGACCATCTGCCCCAACAGGCAGAAGCCCTCTGCACATAAATATAAGGTGTTGACCAGTAAGATCGCCTTGGGTCACATCTGTGTTTATAAGCAAGAACAAAACAAATATTATCACCTGGCCTTCTTATACATATACCCAAATACTGGCTGATGGAAGTATGCATTGTCGGTTGTGTTTCTAATGGTGATAAAACAAATATTATGCTGCCATCTCACACAGAAGTGTTATTCCATATTGTTTATTTCTAGATGAACACCTTTGCGAAAACTCTCTCCTGAGTCGATTTAGCACACTGTGAATCAGGTTTGTTGATGTTCAAATCTTTAGTGCGTGTTCAGCTTAATAAAGATTGAGTACTTTAAAAAAAAACCATTAAAAGCATTTGATTCTGATCATTACCGGTAGATTGGGTAATTTGTGAAAGTGTGAACATCTTCAAACTTTTGTCCGGTTAGTTCTGTCTGGACCCTGTCAAAGATAATGTTATAGATTGTCTGATGATTCAGCATGTCATAGTGGGCAGTCTCGATACTAGATAGGTTCCATTTTTGGTAAAATTAATTTGGACCGAGCGAAAAAAAAAAATTGAGGAGGGACCTTTAATTAACTATACATACTGATTAAAGTACCAATGTGAATGGGGAACACCTGTCATCCCAGTAGCAGAACTTTGCCCTGTCCTGTTCTCCCAATTCCCTGGTCAGTCGGGAAGCGGTCATCTTCCCACATAGATCAACGGCTCAGCCAAGGTTATACAGACAGGCTAACACAATCGCTATAAACATATGCGTTCCAGCTGACATTTATAGCAGAATTGTCGATTGTCTGATCCGAGCCTAATGTGTCTGACCACCTGTTGCATGATGGGAGTCTTGTATGCTAGCGCTACTGTGGCTACTTCAAAGACAGTCTTCAATGGGCGGAACAAAACATGGCCAAAATAAATCATAAACCACAACCTATGTGGAATGGGCATCCATCAATGTTCCTTACTGCCATCTCCACCACCGCTAAACCTTCCCCTTCCCCTTCCTATCCTTTCACGCGTCCAGCCCACTTTAACCAACTCCTCACCACCTTCCTCCCGAAACTCTCTCTCAGTTTTGATGAGCAGGACATGTGCAAAAAATTAGAGAAAGAAAGTTATTTATCAGGATCCACTATAAAGAAAGTGTACTTTATGCATTTCCTTCACAAACACCGAACAGATGTATTCAACAGAACATGATTGCAAACTCTATTTCTGATATTTAAACAACAATTAATCAGCACTTCCACACAAATAACAAGGAGCACAAACTTCCGAAACATAGCACTTGACATCAGGCAAAAATTTTCGACAGGAAATAATAAATAAAAATTTGGTACCAGTAAATGTGGAAACAATTTTAAGACATTACGTTGTTCGTTGAATTAATTGACGTTCTAGTTTCTTAGATTGTTGCAATCAACATTTTATTTACCTCTCCAGAAACTCGTTTGCATTCTCAGAATATTTCGCCAAAGGCCGGGTAAGTCGGCTGAAATATCCAGAGAATAAGAATAAAGTTTCTTGAGAGGAAAATAACACTTAATAACTTAATAACTTTATTCCTAGGAAAAACGACAAACTTTTTTCGACCCACATCCCATCAATCGTATTTAATTGTGATTGGTTACATCATGGATGGCAACGCTGCACCAGCGACCAGCATCTAATGGCAACGTGTTAACACATTGTAGACGTTTAGTAGGTGCGTTTCACTAAGTTGCCCGCAATGTGGCACTTGGCATACACTCCACTTTCAAGTGTTGTTTGTTTTCATCGAGAGATGATTTCACCTGAGACACTCGCAGATAGGCCCGAAGTCGGAGCGAAAGCCGCACCATTAATCCTGACCCTGCCTAGCACCACCGTAAACACAGCAGCATTGTGTGAGACGCGGCAGCACAAATAACGGCATAAGTACATTTAAATATTTCATCAGTGCTTTGGCAACATGCATTAGACACGTCATTAACGTACCACCGATACAAAGATACAAATACGGTTGGAAACATGCATTACATAAATAAATTTCTATCAAATATGGTTGGAAACACGCATTACATAAATCAATTTCTATCGCTGGCCTGCCCAATGTGACACAGAGTAAACAAAATACAGTCCACGGTGGAGATAAACCTTATTTATGCAAAATGCCTGACAAATTATGGTCATTAGACCCATTTGGTCAAATGGTTTAGCTTTTCAACTCTCTTTTGGCTGTTGCCATGGTTATAATTATAAACACTAAAAACATGAAGCACTCATCAAAACATAATTACAATTACATTGGCAATGACTGAATCAGTCTGATAGTAATGAGATGATATCTCTGGTTCCAAAAAAAGGATCATCCCCCACTCAGTTCATGCACTGGTTTATGACGGTGTTCTTACTGCACAATACAGAGAAAGGTACTAAGCTTTCTAATCAATGTTTTTCTATTTGACAAACCCAACTTTACATTAATTTAAAGGCACAAAATCTGATTGTTCAATTAATTTCAACATAAAATCATGTTATAATTATCATATAAAATACATCTATTCGAACATCTTGTCTGCCAAATGTCTTTTAACAAACCACACTTTTTAAATAGAATTTGATCGTTATCCTTTTATGAATATCAACCTTGCCCTTCAGCATGATATTCAGGGCAAAGCATTCACATTAAACAGATTACGATCGAATTATATAAAACAAATTGTCACTCATAAAAAACATATTTGGTCGGTCAAGATGTAAAAAAATAAACATAGTTACTCTATAACATGTATGATTTACAATAAAATCAGCCAAACATTGCACCTTGAACATCAATCAATATCTCTTACATAATGTGAAATTCCTTCTCCTGAGGGCGTGTGGGTGGGCAAACTAATGACAGTCACGACCACCTTCGTGACCCTGAAAATACAAGTTCTTCGAAATGTACCCGTCCACTTGAGACGTGTTTGAACGTCCTCACCCCAGCGACCACCGTCCATGAGTACTTCCCCTCGCCCATCCATGAGTACTTCCCCTCCACCGAGAGAGAGCTCCTCTTTGATATCTCAACTGAAGCACTGCAGTAAACAGTCACGAGCACCTGTCCACAGATCACGGTGACAGTCTAGACAAGCCCCTCAATCACGAGGGCATCCTTCTCACCTCCTGTCATGAACATGTTAAATCCCCGGTGGGATCAGCGCTTAAGTCTGGACTGGTTGAGGTAAATTGTTGACAATTTAATTCCCCTGATTGAGACACTAGAGAACACAGATCTCTCAAAAAAGATCCACGTACTCGGTTCGACATCTGCCAGGTGAAACGAGGATACAAGAATTATGAAAGAAGCTGGACAAGCATCTACCTGTAGCTGAAAATTTTTTTGAGAATAAATTAATGCTATATGACATAACCATCGTACGTCCTCATAAATCTTAATGTCTGGACAGAAAAAAAATACCCCAGCGTTCAAAATTATACTAGGAACAAGATGGCAGACGTAAATTAAAATACTACTGATGGTAAAATGGCAAATTAAGTATCTCGTGGATTGTATTTCTTTTTCCAATAGTACCCTAAGTTCAACTATTTTAATTGGTGTTACAATAAAATTATCCATTTTTTTATAATTGTCCATGTCAAAAGTATTTATATGTAAAAACCTCAAAAGTGCATCCTCAATTCGATTTCTTTTGTTAGTCTCATTTCAAATAAATTTTGCAAAGAACCAAATCTACCTAGTATCCACTGCAATATGCTAGCTCGTTTGTGCAACTTTTGTATGTAGTTTCTGTGAAATCATCAGACAAACTATTAAATTACTTAATGCTTGTTTAAGCATTAGGAGAAGTGAAAATTAGAATACTGAAAAATCACATGAAATTTTGTAACTTTGTTATGTGATCGGCAAGAGGATTGAAGTCATGCCCATGATCGGCATTGACTCAGTGTTTACAATTTTGGATATCCACTATTTTGATCCTTACCAGATCTAACAACTGAAGCCAATTATTTCGATGATTTGAACAAAAATAGGCATTTTTTTATTAAACAGATGTGCACATTACTTCAACTAGTCACATACTACACATCTGGACATAAATGATCTGGATTTGTGATGGGCTGAACCATTTGAAGAAGCAGCTTTCTTTACACATCTGCACAGAAGCATCCAAAATTAGGAAATTTTGTGTGTGCGTAAATGTAATGTCAAATTTTTACTTGGACAACTGTGAAACAATAATGTTTGAATAATTCTATACACAAGCACGGCACTTGATTGGGCATTCCTTGAAGATTCAGCCAAGACACACATAGATAACTGTTTGTAGTTACAATTTTTAATCATTCAGTCAATACCAGGTGCCCATCAATATACCTGTATTCACCCAAAAATATGTTGACCAGAATATTTGTCAGAATAAAACTTATCTGTACTGTAATTGTCTATAATATTTCAGTTGCGAGATAACAGTTGGCATGACAGAAGTTAAGAACGGCATAAGCGTCAAACAAAAAAGGTGAGATTAATAGTTAACATTCTCACATGCCATAAGCTTACCTGTAAGGGTTCCAATTTATTTTTTGTCTACTGGTATAACAAGTAAAACTAGATACATTGCTTTCCCATCTTAGTAAAAAAAATGTGGATATGGGTGGGTGTGTGGGTCAAAGGCTCACTCTAAAATAATAAAAACAATTGGAAAGGTATTTTTTTGTTGGGAGTGTTTTTTCTGGTAAAAATGTTGCAATAATTGTGGTTTTCTATCCACTGCAGCGTGTGCAATTCTTCCAGTTTAAAAAAGGTTTTTGATGAAGAGGTGGGTTCGTGGTCAATTCTTTCCAATTTATTTGGAATATTGGATTTTTTATATATACAAATCCCCTAAACTCAAGACTAAACAATTATGTCACTCACAGGAAGGTAAACAAACGTATTGTTTTCACAGCCAAATATATAGAAAAGGGATGAAGATTTGGTTGAAAGATATCACTTGGATATGAAACTTTGCAAAACAAAGGTGACCGCCAAAATCGCACCTGTATAGAATTGCTCGATTTCCTAAGCACTGACCATGCAAAGCTGTTTACTGTTTGCACACACTATCAATGACCCTAGAGCTAAGTGGCCATACTGCTGACTAGCCACTTGTCACGGATCTCTGGTCAACATAGGCAATATGAGAGGGCATGATGGGAGTGGGTGGGGGAGGGGGTGGACAGGTACCCTTGTCTGACAACATGGTCTGGACAGCAGTGGACATTGAGTCACTCTGGTAATGACCAAATGGATTACTGACCAAGTCTAACAACCAGGCAGCTGGGAAAACAGACATTAGCAATGTCTTGTGACATTCTGCTAGGTTTTGTTTAGACTGGGGGCTATGTTCTTTGGCCTGTATATAATATATCACTTACAGTGCTGGTCTGTACCTGATGTCCAGTCACATCAGGGAATTGTAATCACTTGGACATTAACAGACAGATTTGAATCAATTACTGACCACAGGTCTGGACAAGGGTCATTTTCTGACTACTTCCCAGTCTACTGACCATTTGAGGAAGTTAAAGGTTTCAATTAAATTTCTTGCCATCTCATTTCAGACCAATTCTTTTAAAAAATTAACCATCTAGTATTTGCTATGGCATCACAGCTAGTTTGTACAAATTTGTTATATATTTTTGTGTGAAATCTACAGACAAATTGCACAATTATTTTTTTTTTTATTCTGTGACAATATTGCTGAGTGGTCTGACTTTACAACACTATATAGTATAACATAAGTGGTCTGGCTCTACAACACTATATAGTATAACATAAGTGGTCTGGCTCTACAACACTATAACATAAGTGGTCTGGCTCTACAACACTATAACATAAGTGGTCTGGCTCTACACCACTATAACATAAGTGGTCTGGCTCTACAACACTATAACATAAGTGGTCTGGCTCTACAACACTATAACATAAGTGGTCTGGCTCTACAACACTATAACATAAGTGGTCTGGCTCTACAACACTATAACATAAGTGGTCTGGCTCTACAACACTATAACATAAGTGGTCTGGCTCTACAACACTATAACATAAGTGGTCTGGCTCTACAATACTATGCCATAAAGCTATTTACATTTTCCCAAGGTACTAGTTCTGACGATCACAGTCAATTCTTTTGATGATTTTAACAAAGGTATATGCTTTTTATTCTACAAAAAATGTGTGGCATGTCAAAATTGACGAATCTGATTAGTGATGAGCTACATAAGTTGAAGAGTTTCAAGGCACATGCTGATACTGACCAATTGCTTTCCTACATCTACAATGGTAAAGGGGTAGTACCATGTGGGGGGGGACCCTTAGCCACCACAAATACCAGCATTTGGTGAAACAACAGCCCCCAAAATAACAGTGACTGTACGGTTATCAGCAAACTACATTAATGAGTTTTACTGGATTAAAAAGATTATAACTGAAATAATAGAAATAATAGTTTACTCCGCATTTTGCCTTTAAACTGGTTACAACTAGAGAGATCAGCCAGCAGCCGCAAAAAAGTTAACAAAGGGGGTGTTAGGACAAAGGTGGTTAGGGGTGGGATGGAACGATGAGACTTTACACAAGACTAATCAACCTGCCCAAATTTCTTCAACTCCAACCCTTCACCATTTCTGGTATATTCTTATTAACTTAAATTATAAATATAAACACAGCCACTCATGCATGACGCAAATCAAGAGCCAGTGTGCTTTCCACTTAAGTGAACACATTATGTGAAAATTTGCATAACAAGATAAATACCCACTGGGCCAAGAGGTTTCATTCATGCTGTGATTTAGTGGGGCATTATTCGCTAATAATACCAAACACAGGAAACACTTTGCAAGCGATATGCAATAACGACCGTGTTCGGTAGAGCGGAACCAAGATGGGAGGCTCCGGTTTTACGTGGTTTTGCGTGCATGTACACATGTTTGGTATGCATTTCGTGTGTTTCCAATCATGTAAACGATGAAGAGATGACATAGACACTTCGTCACCACCGGTAGTACTCAAGGTCGTCTTCAAATCGACGTAATTTGTTGCAAACCTTCACTTAAAGCATTAGTTGTCATTGCTGCAGTTAAGGAACAGGGCAATAACTTCGCTCTGCCAAAGAAGGCATTATTGTCAGAAAAAGTTTAAGAAGAATATTTTTTTATCTTAGATATCATCATCATCACCACGAAGAGAATCATCTACTAAGTGCTAATAAACCATTTTTATAATCAGCAGCTTGACTACTGTAGACATTTAAAATGTGCTTCCCTTTATTGATCACACAGATGAACATTTGTGCTAAGTTTGCCTTTTGGATTCCCTCGTTTTTTTAACACTTGCTATGAAAGAGAAAGAAACGATGGTTTAATAAGCCTTTAAAATATATATTATACAGGTCACTATTTAACTTGGGGACCATGACATATCTGAATCTGAAGTTTGGCTGAACACAAACAAACTGTGTAAGATTTTACAACTTTGCTACATGTCACAAATGCATACTGTTCTCACGTAAAACCTCGTGTCATTTTACACACACCACAAAATGTCACTGACAGTGTTTTACACCAGTTTTTACAATAAATGACACAATTATTTTTAGTTTATGTGTCATGCGGATTATGTGATATTAAAATGTAAAAGAGTAGAGCATTTTCTCCCAGGAGAAGGGGCTGCACTGTTTGACGCAGTACTAGGGGTTTGAGGAAATCTTATGTGGGGAGAACAAGCGTGGTATGCCACCTAGTAACCAAGGTCTGACTTCCTGCGGGCAATCACAATCAACACACCTGTTGCCATATCACATTCCCTGTAGACATAACAAATCACTGACCCACAGCTTGTAGATTGGAACATCTGACCCTAAATCGGTAAAGTCTGACTGAGTCAAACCGGGTGGCCAGGGACCCTTTCAGGGTGGCCCCAAAGTTCACAAACAGGGGTCACAACCCCTGGCAAAACAATCAGGGGAAAGAACTCGTATAATTTACAGGGAGACATAAATTTATCCCACAAAATCCCATGGAGGAATGTGGGGAAGGTTACAGGCCCTGGTCTGGGGGAGACTGGGGTGTGTTAACTATCAATGGAGGGTGACATAGGGTTGAGCCAGTCAAGGCACTTCCTCTGGCCACAGGGGCAAACTAAATCACCCAGGGTGGCATAACCTAGACTTTCTGTTGTCAGCAACAAGGGGTGGGGTAATTGAGTGGCACTGTCATGCCCCAGTGACTGGGGAATGGCCTCCCAGACAAACCAGGGACTTGATAAATGAAGACAGGCACCAGTCATGAATGGTGGAAGGCCAGCCAGTGCAATTGCTGTCAATAAACACTTCCCAGACAACTGAAGCACCTTTTCTGGCCCAAAATAACTGCAGGCTGCCAGACTGTTGCAGGGTCGATAAAACAGTGGGTAAAACCTGATCAAAAGGCAAGTTAATAAAACAACTTCAACCAAGAAATGTGTATGGTTTTAACGGCATGTATAGTTTTACAATCAACTTTTATTTTTAGGCATATACGGTGCAACTGAGCTATAACAAATTCTTCCGCATGGAAATTACGAATAACTTCCACAATTCTTTGTAATATTCCATTAACAGACAAAATTTATTCTTTGGTACAACCCAAAACGTCCATAGTTACAGTATGTGGCAGTAAAAACATACACTGTTTTATTAATTATCACTGCTTAAGCCAATGCAACCAATTTGAAATGTCCAAGAACCACATATTTCACAGCACTTATGGTGGGGAAACCCTGGACTGAAATCCAATCAGAAAAAGCCACCAGCATCTACAAACTATTTAATCCCACCCAATAAAAATGGCACAATGCTAGATAGGCCTTACAGGCTAATCAAGCCAGCTAATTAGTGTGGCAATCTGAAGAGATCTGGGCTTTATCCCAGACCACCAACAGTTTTATGTGACCCATTAGGGGATTTACAACAACTAGGGATACCTACTCCACCTGTAATTATCCCAGCCAAGGGATAGTGGGACTATAGTCTGGGAAAGAGCTATGGGGGGGGGGAGGGCATCAACCTCTTAGGAAGCTGGTGTCTGGAAGAATAACTGTCTGGACATATTTACCTCATGGGTACAGGAATCTTGAAACACGAGGTTTGCCCTCATGGTAACAACCCTACAATGACCATATAAGGTAATGCCATGAATTGTTTAGAAGACAACAAGACTGACAGTGTGTAACCAATACAATATACTGTACTTAGTTCAATGACATCTAACAAAGTTCTGTCAAATGTCACAGCGTCCCACTACACATCAAGGAAACTGAACTTAGGATATGAATGTCACACGATTGAGGAGAAAAAACATATAAAAAATACAGCATAAAATAATTTATGTTAGAACTACAAACTTAAAGACAGAAGAAAAAACGGAAGCCAGGAAATATCTGTTAGTTAACTGTAAAAAAACAGGGTAGATCATATAAAACGTAGCACCCATTCTCACAGGACTTGATTAATGATTGCAACACATTATCTGCTGGTTGAATAGATGGTGACATGGAGGAATTTATATGGCCAGCTGATAATTTATTCCAGACCAAAATTATGGGCTCATGATAAACCAATGGCTTCCTGATCCACATGTCATCTGGTAGGTGCTGCTTTTGGATGGCATCTTGTAAACTCTTGTTATACTTGTGATCATGCATGAGTGCGTATGGGTGCAATACAAGTAAGCAGTACATTAAATGGTCATAAATTACTTATTTTTAAATGGTTATAAATATTTTACTTTTAAATGATCATAAATACTTTTTATTTAAAATATTTGTAAATGGTCATAAATACTTTATATTTAAATGGTCATAACTACTTCAGTTTTAAATGGGTATAAATCAGTTAATGCAGTCTATAAACTGAGCACTGCTAACAGCAGTACAACCCAGAATATGTTTATATTGTAGAAAATACAACTATATATTAACTACATCACCAATATCACTGAATAGACTGGTGTCTTCATGTAAACTGACCACAGGAAACATCTGGCCGACTTATACAAGACCACACAAACTACAGCGAAACCTATATGTAAATATAATGGCGGAAACAACAGGTATTCAATTTTAATTAACTGACCACTGAGATACTTATCCCATTAGTTACAATGGACAGCTCATGGACCCTCCCACTCCACTTCACACCAAGGGTGACTTCAACAGTAAGCTAATACCCCATAATGACTGGTCAGACAATCATCCTAGTTCCGGGACAAGGCCAATATGTAGATTAAGTCCAACAACCGCGTCAAAGCATAGTGCCACAAATAATACATTGGACTACACCTGAGTAACATGTTCCACAGTAAATACTTCACACTTCACACCCACATCTTGAACGGAGAGTAGCAACACAGACATAACAGGATGCATTGAGTACAATGGTGCCATTGACAACGAATATTATAGATTTTGTAGTATGAAAGCCAGACCCGGACACAATTCTCTGGGGTGGGGGGTTGGGGTTGTCTGTACACTGAGGAATAGAGCTGTCACTTATGGTGGGATTTCCTGCAATAAACTCTAGTTTAAAATAAATGCAAAAACATGATTATATATCATATTGATGTGATTCTTCTGCAATGCTTATAATATAAGTATATATCTGTATATGTAAGACTTACTTGTATATGTAAGACTTACTTTTAGTAGTACACAGTTGGCTGTCATGTAGTATAAAGATGATAACCTTCAACGTATTGGTCCAATAGTTTGTAATACTACCAGTACTCAGATAAACCTTTACTGGACATAACCTTCCAGAAAAGTTAGTAAATACCACTCAGTGTTTGACTAGTCTTCTCTTGAATATGCTGATACTGTTAGTCTCAACTACCTGAGCTTAGTAGAAATTGTTCTAATCGTTTCCCCACCCTACAAAAGGTGGATTTTTGAAAATAATGAAGAAAAACAAAACAGCCATTGACACTGTCCCTGTTGCATCTCACCTGTCACTAGAAATACTTTTCAAACAATAACTGATGTGCACATTCTGTCTCAGAGTTAGAACCAGTCCACGTGTTTGTCATGGCTTGCTAGTTCTGCCAAAAGTTGTTGTCTTTCTAGTTTTGTTTATTAATTGTTTATTCATTGTTTATTCCCTGTAACTGTAAAAATACCTTATGGCTTTCTTTGTATTGACGGCGAATTAACAAAGGAGAATAATAGGAAGGGAGGAGAATAATAGGAAGGGAGGAGAATAATAGGAAGGGAGGAGAATAACAGGAAGGGAGGAGAATAATAGGAAGGGAGGAGAATAACAGAAAGGGAGAATAATAATAGGAAGGGAGGAGAATAATAGGAAGGGAGAATAATAAGGGAGGAGAATAACAGGAAGGGAGAATAATAATAGGAAGAGGAGAATAACAGGAAGGGAGGAGAATAATAGGAAGGGAGGAGAATAGATGCATTTTAGTAACTCGACTGTCCCTACTGCCTAGTGCACAATTACTTGATTTTTTACATTCACGATGCCTGGGTTCATCAGGCATACCCTTGGAAACAAACATTGATGCAGGCAATAAGAGAAGTTTATCAAAAGAAAGAAAACTACAACACATGAATGCAGACGGTCAGGTTTGGCAATCTATGATAAACCTGCAAAACAGTACTGCCACCTGGTGAGACAAGTGACAAGCATTTCTCACTTACACCTTCCTTTGTGTGGGTTTTATACACTGTATTGCACTTTAATCGGCATGGATACAACTGGGAATCTGACGAGTCCTGAGTCTATATAGGTGTGAGTGGATCAGTAAGGCATAGTTAGCAGGGCCCTCTAGATATGGATGGGTGTATGCTTAGATAAATAATTTTATATTGTATGAAACAACACGGGCCCCACTTCTATAAAAAATGGCAAATCTGGGACATGAGTGTCGGACGTCAAAGCCACCATTTAGTCAATAGAGCCAAATTTGCTTCCTCAGCTATGGTCATTATTAGCACTGTCATGGTCCAGTTTTCACGGGTCTGCTGTTCTCTGTGACCAATTTCATGGTATGGGTCTACCACGGTTCCAGTATGGGAAACTGGGAGTTGTCCACTTTTGAAAGAGGGAGAGAGGAAAACTCCTAAATTTGTTAAATGCAACAATATAGAGCTGAAATAGGTCAGTCGCAAGCTACTGCGTAACTGAATTTTTTTTTATTTCAAGACAAGAACCTACAGAATTTGAGTAGGCCTCTTTAGGCTCTAGTCAACACAAGCAGTTGAGTTTAGAAGACCAAGAATGTGTGACCTTATCACTGATAACTAGTGCTGTGACGGTTTTGGGTCTGGAAAGGAATAGAACCAAAACATGTGGTTTTGGTTCTAGACCCACAACCCTAACAGCACTAGTAATTATTAAGGTTCTAGAACTGAGACAGTCTGCAAGGAACCTGATGCTGCCAGAACACAAAGAAGATACCTGCGTAACAGATGACATGTTCTTTCTATCAAGTTGTACACATTATGGCAACAACACTAAACAGCTGGCTGCAGTGAGTAAACACAGCGGACCAGACCAGCTGCTGTGGATCAATTATTAAAACATCTTTGAGCTTAACTGCTCCCGCCCAATCTGTCCAAATGCATTCCTCTGACAGAAGTGGCTCCTGCTAACTTGGCAAGGCAAAGGGTAACAATCCCAGGTCCACTGCAGCATTGATCAAGAAAAAATACTCAATACTGTAGGTCCACTGATATAACATTTTATCTAATGTAACATTATTTAACAAGATTTAACAAGATTGCCATCCCAAGCAACAAGTTCCAGATGGCAAGTGGACAAGGAAGCCATTGGCTTATCGAGAGTCCAACAATTTTTTCATCTATGTGTAGCCCGCCCTTATCAGATATCTGTCAATCCTATTTTTAAACATATTCACACTATTAGCATTAACACAATCATTTGGCAGTTTGTTCCATTCATTTATCACCCTCTGTGGGAAAGAGTACTTTCTCATGTCCAACCTACACTGTTCCTTAACTAATGCTGCTTTGTGTCCTCTGGTTCTACTGCCTTCTTTAAGTTTGAAGAACATATTCCTATCAACATCCTCATAACCGTTCACTATTTTGAACACTTCTATTTGGTCTCCTCTTCATCTCCTGGTCTCTAGTGTTGTCCAACCACATTGTAATAAGCGACTTTCGTAACTAAGGTCTCTCAATTCTGGAATCATTTTTAGTTGCTCTTCTTTGTATTCTTTCTAGCTTACGATATGGCCTCCATGCTTGAATACAATATTCCAAATGTGGTCTAACTATTGCTTTATACAGGGGTACAATTAGCTGTTTCTCCTTATACATGATAGTTCTCCTAATTAGCCCAAGAAATTGATTTCCTTTCGAAGCAACAATCCCACATTGCTCTGAAACTTTCATGTCAGCACTAAATGTTACTCCTAAGTCCTTTTCTTGTGTGGCTCTACCTAGTACAGCATCCCCCATTTTATATTCTTCGTCCATGTTGTTGTTGCTCTCCTCTTTATCCCTGATGTCTGGGGTGAGGCTGGCTTTTTTGTTATACACGGTGTAATCATAATAAATTAAGTTGCTAATGCACTTGTAACTGCCTATTACTTTCACGATTACACTAATTAACAAAGCAAATAAAATTTTGTATAAAATTGGGATAAATGGTCATCAAACATAGACAGTAGTTGTGATTGTACAAGTACCTACTTGGGATTTATACAGTACCTGGCTAAAATATAGGAGCTTAGCACGGGGGGGGGGGGTTAATTGGAGCACACTACACCTAATTATTACTAAGTATTTAATTAAAAAGATTTAATCAGCCATTGACTACTACTACTAAGCAAGAAGTGGTAAAGAATTAACGAAGTAAGCTGACCTGTAGTTTAAGAGCAAAGGATATAGGCAAGTGTCACACTACAGTGTCATGTGTCATGACAGGTTTTTCCAGAACTTCGTAATTTGTTAATTCAAAGATAAATTGTTGGAAAAACATTCTTACATACGTACGTACGCCGCTATAATGCACATATATGCATGCACATATAATATTGTGCATTCACATTTTCTACCCATCCATGGTTTTACTTTTATTATTAATGTAAAGTTCTGCTCATCTCTGGTGTGGAGAGATGCCAAGTATGGAGAGAAAAGGGCAGCCTAAGATGACACAGAACGATGCAGATATAGAAGGGTTGGGAGAATTATGGAAGTTCAGGAAACAAAGCAGAAGAGTTTTTAAGCATGGGGACTATATGAAAACAAATCTGATGACTGCACAAAGTCCTACATTGGTGGTACCCTAATCAACAAAACCATTATGAATTTATGGGTCAACATCTGTCAGAGTTGATTCAAAGTGATCTTCTATGGATCTCTGACAAGAACCTGTTGCACGCAAGCATATCTAATCAAAGCTATAACCTCAAACAACACAATTAAATGTTAATATCTGTATACAGACCTTCTGTTTTTAAGGAGAGTGATAAAGCCAAAGTTCACTTCATCGGTCTTAGGAGAGATATTAACTGCGCTCCTTGCAAAGTACAGATCTCAGGAGAGAGATTGGCATTGAGGTTATTATTGTGTCATGTTCATTCAAGTAAGCAAAATAATGAGTTAATGTAAATAATGCATTTTGTTCTTTCATACACATGATGTTGACTCCTGTTTTGGTCTTTTAACACGGTCGCTACAAAACACTCATTCGGCAGTAGTTCTGGTTTACACGCAACTAATGCCAGAATGATACACTACTTCATGTTACAATACGCATCGAGATACAAAGGTCATGACACGACACATAATCGCAATACAGACCAGAATGATACAACAACAGTAAAACACACGTTTATTTATTACGTGGACAAGGTGTCATGTCATCACTCACGAGGTCCAAATTGCGTGAGCATAGAAAAAAAAATAGTATAAAATTGTTTACATCGATTATAGTTACGTATACATGTGGGAAATGTACTATATTTTCCTATTTTATCGATACTCAGGCAGATTTGGTTCGCATTGAACGTTTATTGCTTCACAAAGGTGACGCAAATAATGTTTTACCTACCGCAATTGCATATCATAGTGTACCGCGATACGGGTATTGTGTATCGTGTACCATACCGTGCGGTGTGTATCGCGATACACCAGTGTATCATTCAGGCCCTACCTGCAACCCATGTGGTGGCATCATTGTGGTCGCTGTGTGTCATCGAACATAGCTAGGGCTTATGGAATCCCGTTAATCTATGCCAATTCATCAAATGCTGATTACTACGGAATGTCCTGACGCTTAAAAGACACTGAGTCTTGATAATATTATTGAAGCTAAGCCCGTCATTCCGAGCCTGGAGATTTCTTAAATATTTCATTATTTGCTTGCTGATTTTTATCATCTAGGCCAGGAGAGCAAATCACTCTCCATAACAAAATGTGTTATGTGGTGGCTTAGTGGTTTGGATGTCTGACTCTCAACAGAGAGAGAACCCGGGCTTGAAACATTGCCATAGTTCACTCAGCTGTATAAATGAGTACCTGGCTGTAAACAGTGGTGGATATGTGAACGAATAGTCTTTGTGCAGTAATTGAAGTATGGCTGAATGCTTCCCAGAGAAGTTGCGATGGCATTGGAATGAACAGGTGTAAGGCACTTTGAGCAGTCCCAAGGACTGGATACAGTATTATATAAGAACGCATCATAACTTTTCTTTTTTACTGTTGTCGTACCAAAATGTGTGACTTTCTGTCAGTTTCATTTTTTCATGTGACTTTTTGTCCTAGCAAAATGCGTTACTTTCTTTTTCCCAAATACTGGGTAGAAACATTGCACTCCACTTCTTTCACAACCCTACTCTCTGTCGCTGCCTTTCCGCTAGCCTCCCTCCATCTCTGTTCACCTTCCTCTTCACTGTGGCCCCTTGAGGCTATTATATCATCAACTGGCGTAGATTAAATTTTACCAAATGTTTATTGCATTTTAAAATTTAATAAGGTTCCAAATGCTCAAAAAAAATAGTTTTCTGCAGCCAGGATCCTTGCTTTTTCCTGAATGTGAAACGTGGAGCCGGTTGCCTACGTTCTAGTGGAGCCTGTCATGTTATTCATACTAATATTATAATAATCTCTAGCCCTAGATCAATATAATTATGAAGGGTCATTAATGACATTATAAAGTCATAAATCTGTTGACAGCAATTAGTCGTAGTAGGGCTGAGCCTGAGCGCTGAGCCGAAGCAAAGGCTGCCCAAGCCAAGAGTATTCTTGGACATACGATCGATGCGACGAAACATGTCCATTTTAATGATCACATGAGATTCACAGCACTTACGTGTCCATTGTGATTTCACCAACTAATTGACATTTGCCTGCTAATTAATGTAACACAGAAATGCTGTAGTAGACTTCCGGTTTGACGAAATGTTTTCCTAAAAAGCTCCGTACTTTTGCCATTCCTGTTCGGTCCTGAAATCGCTAAAAGAGAAATTTACCTACCGGGTAGTGTTCTAAATGGGTACTAGTTATAAGTATCGGCTTGATCAGTGAGGTTTCGCTGCCGATGTGATTTAATCGAAGTTTTTAAATTTCCAACAAACATCTCCGGATACCCGCCAAACTGTCGGCCATCTTTGTTATTTTTTTTCACTTCCAAGGTAGGTGCACAACTTACAAATAGGGATGCAGGTAAGGTCATTTAATATAAGTTAGTTAAACATGGAGACGAAACAGATCACTAGGCCTATTTAAAGTCTGTATGTGACTAAAAGTAAGACAAGCAAAGCGATATTAACACACTTTTTGACAGGAGCACCCCTGCATGTTATCTTTTCACTGACAGGCTTTTCGGCAGGATGTTTCCCCAGAGTCGCCCTGGAGTACATCTACAGTACTGTCTATAGACTGCTTTTCAAATGCAGTGGTAGCACAAAATCCTGCCTCCCTGCACGTACTTCTCAAGTACAAAAAAGCACTTGAAATCAAGATTAAAATTGTAAATCAGATTGGCAAAGCTATATGTTGACATAGGTAAAAATCTGATAACTAGAACTAAATATTCAGTCAAATACAAATAAGAAAAATGGCAACAGCAAGAAGTCAAAGTACTCATGTAAATGAATGTAATGTCTGCTTGAAAGATGTGAAGGGAAAGCATAAAGCTATAGCTTGTGAAATTTGTGAAAAGTGGTACCACATTGAGTGCCAGAACATCTCCGAACAAGTTTACGAGTTCCTTGTCAAAGAAGGGAACAGTGTGCACTGGTTTTGTGACAAGTGCAATGGTGCAGCAGCAAAAATCTATAAAATGGTATGTGCAGTAAAAGTCAAACAAGATGAAATAGAAACGAAGGTGGACTTTGTGACAGAAAAGGTCGAGCTCCTAGAGAATGCGATGGAAGCTAAGATGGATGCAAAAATAGCAGAGCTCAGGAGAGACCAAGAAGAGATAGAAAAACGCAGAACAAACCTAATAATATACGAGGTAGCAGAATCAAATAGCCCAGACAGTGGAGAACGCAAAAGGGATGACGAACACAAAGTGAGGTCAATATTCAGAAAGTTGCAAGTGCAGGAACCAGATGTAAAGTCAGTCAGCCGACTAGGCAAGAAACAAGAAGGGAATGTTCGGCCAGTTAAGGTAGTCTTTGGCAGCGAGAGAAATAAACAGGCCATTATGAACAGGGTGAAATCACTGAGAATATCCAAACAGCAAGACGATGCAGAGGTATTGAAGGATATACACATTGCTCCGGACATGACTCAGAGACAACGAGAGGAGCGCAGAGGATCGATGAAGGAGTTGGAGAAGCGTAAGCAAGAAGGAGAAAAAGATCTGGTCATACGAAATGGCAGAATAGTCCAAAAAAAAATATTTTGGAGGGAGGGAAATTCAACTGACCAGGCAGGGCCAGAGAGAAAACACTAAGAAAGCAGTGAATCACACCAAAAAAAAAGAATCACTGATAGCACAATCAGCACATGTGACTGATGAGGTACAGGTGGCACAACAAGCACAACATGAGACTGATGAGGTTCAGGTGGCACAACAAACAAAAGTTGGACAAAGCACAGCACGATCTGCACCAATTATGAACAAAATAAATTGTATGTACACAAATGCTGACTCACTTATGAATAAACTATCTGAATTAAAAGCACAAGTGACACAATCACAACCAATGGAATCACAGAGGTGAAACCAAAGAAATGTAGGTTCAACATAGTACCATGTGAACTTCAACTAGAAGGGTATGAATTATTCTCAAATTTGGAGAAAGACGGGAGGGGAATATGCCTATATATTCATAGGACACTTAAACCTACCGAGTGTACCATAAAAGATACTGCAACATTTGAAGAATGTGTTTGGGCAGAGGTACGATTAGCCAGAAAAGACAAGATACTTATTGGGTGCATATACCGTAGCCCAAACAGCAGTGATACCAATAATGAAAAATTATGCCAACTAATAGGCAAGATAAACGAGGCAAATGCTTCCCACATCCTAATGATGGGAGATTTTAACTATCCACACATTGACTGGGTGGATGATTCAAAGATTTGTGAGAAAGCAAGCAGAACAGAAAACCAGTTCCTGGAAAGCATTAGAGATGCTTTTCTTACACAACATATCATGGAACCAACACGCTACAGGGTAAACCAAGTCCCACATCTATTAGACTTGATATTTACAAATGAAGACGAAATGGTAAACAACTACGATGTAAAGGATCCTCTCGGAAAGAGCGATCACTGTTTGATCACATTCACGTACCAATGTCAAACACCAGTTACAGGTCAAAGTGGCAAATCATTTCTGTATGAGAAAGGAAACTATCAAAAATTACGAGGAATGCTGCAAGATGACTGGGAAACCAAATTCGTGAATCTTGATGCAGAGGAGAGCTGGGAATTGCTTATAAGTAGGCTTAAACAGGCAGAGCACGAGTGTATCCCAAAGAAGAAATCAGGGCAAACAAGAAAATATAAGCCAGTATGGATGAATGCGAAAACACTGGACAAAGTGAGAAAGAAACATAGGGCTTGGAAAAAGTACCTACGGACAAAGGAATGGAAAGACTACCTAGATTACACCAAAGCTAGGAATCAAGTAAGAAAGGCTACTCGACAAGCAGTCAAGACACTGGAGCAGTCCATAGCAAAAGATATTAAAAGTAACCCAAAGCATTTCTGGAGCTATGCTCGGTCAAAGATGAACACAAGACCAAGAATTGGTGATCTCCAAACGGAGGAAAATGCAGAACTGACAACCACAGATAAAGAGAAGGCAGAGGTCCTGTGTAAATTCTTTAGCGATGTCTTTACTAGAGAAGACCTAATAAATGTGCCAACATTTGAGGAGCATCAGGGAATTGATAATCTAGATGATATCAACTTCACTGCTGACGATGTTGAAAAGAAATTGGAAAACCTCAAAATCGGGAAATCACCAGGTCCTGATGGCATACATCCCCGGGTACTAAAAGAGCTTGCTAAAGAATTGAAAATGCCACTGTTCATCATATTCAGGAAGTCACTGGATACAGGCATACTACCAAGTCTGGAAAATTGCAAATGTATCACCAATATTCAAGAAAGACAGTAGACACCTAGCGGCAAACTACAGGCCAGTTAGCTTGACAGCAGTGGCATGTAAATTCATGGAATCCCTGGTCAAAGATGCCATAATAACACACATGGAAAAAAACAAATTAATTGCAGACCAACAGCATGGTTTCATTGCTGGGAGATCATGTACCACACAACTAATCTCAACATTGGAAGACTGGACCAAAATATTAGATGATGGAGAATGTGTGGATGCAATATACATGGATTTAAAGAAGGCTTTTGACTCAGTACCACACCAGAGACTGCTCGCAAAGTTAAAAGGATACGGAATAAAGGGAAAACTTCTTAAATGGATTGAAACATTTCTCACCTGTCGCAAACACTGTGTATTAGTAAATGGAGCAGCATCTTCGTGGTCGGAAGTAGTAAGTGGGGTACCACAGGGCAGTGTCCTTGGACCTATTCTTTTTATACTATATATTAATGATTTAACAAATGTTGTAACATGTGACATGAAGATTTTTGCAGACGATACAAAAATATATCACAAAACTTCAACGAGGCAAGATTGTATAAACCTACAGAAAGACATAGACAGATTACAAGACTGGGCTGAAAAGTGGCAGTTACAATTTCACCCAGATAAATGCAAAGTTCTAAGAATTGGACATAGGCACCCAGAATTTACTTATACTTTGACAACAGAAACAGGTGCAAATCCTCTGGAGTGTAGCCATGTAGAGAAAGACCTAGGCATCCTAGTTGATGACCAGTTAAAATTTACACAACAGGTACAGCAGGCAGTGTCAAAAACAAATAGATTGCTGGGTGTAATACGACGAACATATCAATACTTGGATAGGACAACCTTTCTACATCTATATAAGGGACTAGTCTGTCCTACTTTGGAATACGGAGTGGTAGTCTGGTCACCGCAGTACCAGCATGATATTGATGCTCTGGAGGCTGTCCAGAGAAGAGCTACTAGGATGGTCCCAGTACTGAGACATTTAGATTATGAATCTAGATTAAAGGCATTAAATTTACCAACACTGACCTATCGTCGTTTACGAGGAGATATTATTGATGTGTATAAATACTTGCATGGCATTTTTACCTTTTCGCACGATATGTTTAACAAAGACTTATACGAAGGCACACGGGGTCATTCTCTAAAGTTGTTCAAGGACCGGAGTAAACGGGAATTAAGGAGGCATTTCTTTAGCCAGAGAGTCATTAATATTTGGAATTCACTTCCGGACACCGTCGTCGTCACTGCACCGTCAGTAAGTACGCTTAAAAATCGACTAGACAAACACTGGCGAAACCAGGCAGTCAAATATGACTACAAAGCCACACTAAGGCTAGCCAAGAGCGGTACATAGGCAGATTTTGCCTGAAGACCGAAGAGGATATGTATATGTATGTATATGTATACATCGACCGAGACGGCGACGCACATGGCCTGGACGTATGACATGGGCGATATAACCGGCGATTGCCAATTTCCGCCTCAATCTCACTTTGGAGGACACGGATCGTAACACGGGTGTACAGTTTAGCTAATTGTTTATTAATACCACCGATTATGGTGTGTGCGCGTCTCACCTGAGCTGTAAAATCAGCGTTTCAAGTACATGGCCTGAGTCCGCTCTCGAAAAACATGGCGGTCACACTCGTGTGGGGTAACGACGACTTCCTGGGGTGGATAAACAACCGCATGTGCTCGCTGTATGTAATTCTCGCAACTGTTTTTTGTTTGTCGCTACGGTTTAGATTTATCCCACCCACAAAGCTGTGGTTATTAAAACTGAAGTCAGTTATTGCTTTTATAAGAATCTGCTTAATATGTCGTATTCAGTTGTAGCCCAAATGCGCATTCTATATAAATATATATAGGGGTCTATCCGTTTATTTCTTACTTCAATAAAATTAATGATCTTCTCTCCAAGGAATCCACTTGTTAACTATAGGCCTTTTTAAAATGCATTTCATATTTGTTCACGACTCCACATCCATGTTATATTATAGTCTAATATAGATATGCCTGTATATATGTATATATATAATATATATATATATATATTAATGACATTAATATGTATATATATATATATATATACATATATATATACACACATATATAATTATATATATATATATATATGTATATATATATATATATATATATATATATATATATATATATATATATACATTCATATATATATATATATATATATATATATATATATATATATATATATATATATATATATATATATATATATATATGCTCCAGTGGGAGTGAGGACTGAGTGAGACTTAGTATGGTGTAATGATTAGGCCCATGTCATATTCACAATCAGCTTGGGATAAATGTATATTAATTTGTTTACTTGTCGATTACTTGTCGATCACAATAAGAAACAGGCAGAGAAAAAACTGACTCAAAGAAGCTACAAAATGTCTCCTTTTACTGAAACGCCGTGAAGGTTTTAAAAACCTGCACACAGCCCGCCTACAAAACATATAGATGCTGCACACGTAATGTCTCCGCTGCTGTAGATATACAAGTAATGTCCGCTACTGTTGACGTCGCACAAGTAATGTCCGTCAATGTTGATGTCGCACACGTAATGTCTGGAGTTGTCCGCCACTGTTGACGTCGCATACGTAATGTCTGTCGCCGTTGATGTCGCACACGCAATACCCGCCACTGTTGACGTCGCACAAGCAATGTCCGCTGCTGTTGACGTCACATAAGAATGTCCGCCACCGTTGATGTCGCACATGTAATGTCCGTTAATGTTGATGTCGCACACGTAATGTCCGACACGGTTGACGTCGCACACGTAATGTCCGCCACCGTTGACGTCGCTCATGTAATGTCCGTTAATGTTGATGTCGCACACGTAATGTCCGACACGGTTGACGTCGCATAAGAATGTCCGCCACCGTTGATGTCGCTCATGTAATGTCCGTTAATGTTGATGTCGCACACGTAATGTCCGCCACCGTTGACGGATTTTCAAGTAAGCCCCAAGTAGTGTGAGGAAATTAGCGTCAAGTATGTAGGGGAGACTGGGGTTATAATTAAATTAACTTTTTTGTTTATGAAAAGTATGTTAGATGCATTATATTTGTCAACGTATACATTAAATTTATTATTCGTGTTAATAAAATGTACCATACCATTGATATGCCGTATTGTCGTTAGGTATAGATAGGCCTACGTGAAGTTTCACAGGCGCGGTCGACTGTAACAACTATACTATAATAAAAATTATAGCCTCGTAATTAAGCGGGGCAAGTTGTTACATAACACGGGGCAAGTTGTTACAGCAAAGAACACGTGGATCACAAAGCAAATGTCACTTGTACATATTACTGTATACATTGTGTTCACACCTTCATATATTAAGCTTTTAATGTTTAGTTACCAAAATGCGCTCGGATTTATACATAACAATCAATTGTGATTGGAATATGAATTATTGAATTGAGTATGAAATAGTCAATGACAATATATGCAATGCAACTTCTACTTGATTGAATAATACACACATACATACGCACTCACGCGCACGCGCACGCGCACAAACATTCACATTTCAATGTCGTACAATATTTATTAGTTGCTCAAATAGGGCTTGAACAAGATTGCCATCCAAGGCAAAACACGCAGATGGCAAGTGGACAAGGAAGCCATTAGCTTATCGAGACTCCAACAATTTTTTTTAACCCGCCCTTCTAAGATATTTGTAAATTTTGTTTTTAAGTACACCCACACTGCTAGCACTTACAGTACTGGTTATAACGTGTGAGACAAAGCGCTCACATGTCGTGATTAAATAAATTGTGTTCTGTCAGTCATTGTCCGCACACAACTCACTGGTTAAAGCCATCGATGCGAGCCGCCCGAGCGTTGTTACAGTTGTAACAACTTGCCCCAATACAATTGTAACAACTTGTCCCAAACACAATTTTTACAGTTGAACGCACGTGGACGATAACAAATCCTGAATTTCAGTTTACCTTCTACTTGGCATAAACTATCATACTATAGTATCTATACTGTTTCAAATTTCATTTACGAAACAAAAAGTGGTTGCGTGATATTATATGTGGACATCCCCAGATCTAAAGACGGAAAACCAAATTGACCACATAACAATCACCAAGAAATGGAGGAGAGTGCTTCTAGACGTCAGAGTGAAAAGAGGAGCTGACATTAACTCCGACCACCACCTCCTTGTGGGTGAATTTAGGATGAAGCTAGCAGCAAAGAAGAAGACGGATAACAAGGTACAAAGAAGGTTTGAGATAAGAAAACTTCAAAATACTAAAATACGACAGGAACTGGCAATCACACTACGGAACAGGTTCCAAGCATTGGAAGAGGGAAAAAACATTAATGAAAAGTGGGCAAGATGCAAGAATGCAATTACAGACACCTGTGAACAAGTCCTAGGCTGCTGGGAAGCTAGGAGGAAGGACTGGATTACAGACGACACCTGGGAAGCTATTGAGGCAAGGAGGGAGACTAAAATGAAACTCAACAAGGAAGCAGATGACACAAGAAAAAAAAAACTGCAGCAGGAATACCAGGAAAGAAACAAAACAGTTAAAAAGAAGACAAAGAGGGACAAGAAAACATATGTCGAAAAACTAGCAAACGAGGCTGAGATCGCAGCTAGGCAAAACAACTCCAGAGAGTTATACAAGATCACCAGACAGCTAGCAGGGAAGAACAAGAGCACTAGTCGCCCCATCAGGGACAAACAGGGAAACCTTCTCACTAAGGAATCTTTACAGTTACAACGCTGGAAAGAATATTTCCAAGATATCTTGAATAGGCCTCCACCAGATTCAATCCCAGACATTGAGGAAACAAATGAAGACCTTAACATTAATTGTGGTAGGATATCCAAAGAGGAGATCAAGAGAGCCATCAAAAAGCTGAAGCTAGGCAAAGCACCTGGAATTGACAATATACCATCTGATGTCTTAAAAGCTGATATTGGGGCCACCACAAACGTTTTATACAGCGTGCTAAATGAGATCTGGGATAAAGAGGAAATACCAACTGAATGGAAGACAGGTATGCTAGTTACAATCCCCAAGAAAGGGAACCTCAGTGAATGTAAGAACTGGAGAGGGATCATGCTTCTATCAGTGCCCAGTAAAATTCTCTGCCGTATCATCCTGGATAGGATACAAGAAACAGTTGACAAGAAGCTAAGAAAGGAACAAGCTGGCTTTAGAAAGGATAAATCCTGCACAGATCACATTGCTACACTCAGGATTATCGTTGAACAATGCATTGAATGGCAGAGCTCCCTTTACATAAACTTTGTGGACTTCGAAAAAGCATTTGATAGTATAGATAGAACAGTTCTGTGGAAGCTCCTGAGGCATTATGGTTTACCTACAACATTTGTAACCCTAATAAAGAACATGTACGAAGGTTTCACTGGTCATGTCATCTTTAATGGACAAGTTTCAGAAGGCTTCCAGATTGGAACTGGAGTACGACAGGGCTGCTTGCTATCTCCACTGCTCTTTCTGATAGCCATAGACTGGACAATGAAAAGATCCACAGAACACCATCGTACTGGGATCCAGTGGAACTTGTTCTCACAACTAGAAGACTTGGATTTTGCAGATGATCTAGCACTACTCTCAGAAACCCATAAACACATGCAACAAAAAACAGAAAGGCTTCAAGAAAAAAGCAGCCAACTGGGTCTTAAGATCAATGTGGGAAAGACAAAGGTAATGAAAGTCAACAGCAGATCCTCCGAACCCATCTCACTAGAAAGTGGTACTGTTGAGGAAGTACAAGACTTCATCTACCTCGGGAGCAACATCAGTACAAATGGTGGAGCTGACAAAGATGTGGAGCTACGCATCAATAAAGCTCGCCATGCCTTCAGAACCCTACGCCCTGTATGGCTCTCTTCCCAACTATCCATAAACACTAAGATCCGCATTTTCAACACCAACGTTAAACCAGTTCTTCTCTATGGCTGTGAAACGTGGAAAACTACTCAGTCTCTCAACAACAAACTCCAAGTCTTCATCAACAGTCGCCTCCGATACATCCTTAAGGTATGGTGGCCTAACAAAATATCAAATAAAGAGCTCTGGAAGAAAACCAAACAGGAAGAAATAAGCACTACAATCAAGAGGAGAAAATGGAGCTGGATTGGCCACACACTCAGAAAAGATCCAACAAATACAACCAAACAAGCACTGGACTATAACCCACAAGGAAAGAGAAGACAGGGAAGGCCAAAAATCAACTGGAGACGCTCAACACTACAAGATCTTGAAAAAGTGGGGGTCACCTGGCAAGAGGCCAAAGCTATAGCCCAGAAGAGAGTAAGGTAGAGAAACATGGTTGACGCCCTATGCTCCTGAAGGGGCCAAGAGGATTAAGTAAGTAAGTAAGTATATGTGGACATACCCAAAACAGTTTTAGGTGGTTAAAAGTAATTTTTTTCCACACCTCGTTTATTTCGTCTTCTTGACGCCCGATTTTTAGATAGTGTGTCCGCCGGTGGACTTCCAATTGTGTCCGCCCGTGGACTTCGAAGTGTGTCCGCCCATGGACTTCCAAGTGTGTCCGCCGGTGGACTTCCAAGTGTGTCCGCCGGTGGACATCCAACCAACTACTCTCGATGGTGACTCCATATTTAACAAGATTGCCATCTCAAACAACAAGTTCCAGATGGCAAGTGAACAAGAAAGCCATTGGATTATAGAGACTCCAACAATTTTCTCATCTATATGTGTAGCCCGCCCTTATCAGATATATGTTGATCCTATTTTTAAACATATTCATACTATAGTAGTAACACAATCATTTGGCAGTTTGTTCCATTCATTTATCACCCTCTGTGAGAAAGAGTACTTTCTCGTGTCCAACCTACACTGCTCCTTAACTAATGCTGCTTTGTGTCCTCTGGTTCTACTGCCTTCTTTAAGTTTGAAGAACATATTCCTATCAACATCCTCATAACCGTTCACTATTTTAAACACAGGGTGGCTCCTCCGACAGCGATTAATTTTTAGCCTTAGTAGGAGTCTCCCGTCCCTTATATGACATTATGTTTTATTTTAGACCGTACTCTATATTCTTACCACTTCGTTTTCTCATGTCAACATAGTATATTGTATGGTTTTTATGTTGAATAATCTGTATATTGTATGTTTTTTTAATGAATAATCTGTTTTGTTGTCTTTGGGACGAATAAATATTTCCTGTTTCCTTCTATTTGGTCTTCTCTTAGTCCTCTGGTCTCTAGTGTTGTCAAACCACATTGTAATAAGCGGCTTTCGTAACTAAGGTCTCTCAATTCTGGAATCATTTTAGTGGCTCTTCGTTGTATTCTCTGTAGCTTGTCTATGTCCTTTTTACGATATGGCCTCCATGCTTGAATACAGTATTCCAAATGTGGTCTGACTGTTGTTTTGTACAGGGGTGCTATGTTTTGTACAGGGGTGTTTTGTACAGGGGTGCTATGTTTTCGTAAAACGACCATGTAACAACTTGGCCGTGTATAAACTAGCCCCGGCCTCCCATACGCTCCGTCGAACATTTTACCAAATGAACCATGAAAAGACCAGTTGGCGGTGCCGTTTCATGTTAACGTTGTAGCGTGAGTGCACTTTATTCACGGCGAGTGAAATCACTAAACTGACCAAAACCGCGATGTTCTCCTTTGAGACCAGGCTATGGCCGCTCATGCTCTTGCCAACCACTGGGGTCAAACTCGGCGCTTGAATCTAACCACAATTTCTTATCTTGCACTTAAAATATTGAACTCGCGTAACTGGTGAAGTAGACGATACTAGAATGCGAAAATGCGTGCGTGCGTGGTGTATGAACGACTTCGCGACAAACGACATTTGTTGCAGGCTCAGTGACAATTAATATTCTGACACTGTTGTCTGCCGTTACTCCGCAATACTGATTCGTTTTTCTGCGCGGTGCAATTTTAATTTGTTAGTCGGTAGACGCTGGTGAGACGCCGCGGCCGTACATAAGATAAGACTATCTCGCCGCTATTTACACACTGGTCATATCCGGTTTTATACCGGTAGAACGATGCGATCGACTACTCTGTGAACGCCGATTGCTGCTGTTTTTACTGAACGTGAGAGTCGTGACTGTGTTTGCATTTTCCCGAGCAGTCGTGACTGTGTTTGACTAATCAGGTCTGCCCGGGGAAAGGGTTTGCCGCCTCCGACGAAACGTTCCGTAGAGCTTTGCCGCCGTAGGGTTTTGCTTGTTGCAGTTGAAGAAACAAAACTATGCAAATCGTTGTTTCGTGTGGTTGGACTTGGATATGCGTCAATTAGACTAACTTCTAACACACGAAAATGGATTTTCATTGTTTCGATTCTACAACAACATATTTGTCGAAGAATCAAACAACGAAAGTCCATTTTTGACTGTTAGAAGTTAGTGTAACTCATATCCAATTAGCCACATGGTGCAGATCAAAATGGACTTCCATTTAATGATTCTTCAACAGCGATGTGTAAATCGCACTGGATTCGAGTTGCCACGACGACTTCGCCGCTCCACTGACTATTTGTTCGGGATTTCGTCTATTCACCTGCTGTTGATAAACAAGTATAGATATCGAACTTGGACAAACTTCGCTTCCTGGCTTTTATTGTCTGCGCCGTTGTCGTATCTGCGACGTTAAACAATTCCCCTGCGCACCCCAAAGGCGGCGATAAACATCAGCGTGTCATTCACGTTGCGTCTAAAGATAGACTGTAACATCGGTAAACTTGTACAACGGTAAGACCAAGTAACGGGCATGCAACTGTAGGGGCCTGCGTAAAACGCCGATAAAATCCGTGTCGTGGCGTTAAATTTTGCAATTATGCCAATTTACACTGTTCTTTTACATGACGTAAAGGACCAGACAATAGTACCCCGGGCTACCATGAAATACGATCTGACAACGGCAGTGAAGTTTACGTCGTCCCTGTCCGCATTGTCTTGTACCCGCCGTATATCTGGTGACAGAGACTTCCTGCACGCGGCGTTGTCTTTGATTAATGGACCCCTCATATCTAACAACGCATCGTTGTAACTATCTCCCTTGGCCAGGCGGCGTCCGACAACGTAAACGTTGCCTCCCGTCCTCGCAGGTGGTACGTAGCCGGAGGCCAGCTAGGTGTCGTCAGCGTGATCGACCCATTGTTGTCCAAGTTCTCTTGTATCAGAATGTTCTGGTGCTTCACAAGTGCCTTACAGATCTGCAACCGGCTTGCAATCCCAGTCAACAGATAACTATTTTACATAGCCTATTCCTACTGTTGGACTTTATTAACCGTTATTCTTTCGTTTATATAATATATACATACATATATACATTTCCCAATTGTCATTCTTTAGCAAGAGCTTGAGCTGCACACACAATTATGCTCAGTTTAATTGAGATCGATAAAACGTATCCTCTCCTTTCCCGATGTTTTTTCGGCGGCGGCGGCGGCGGCGGCGGCGGCGGCGGCGGCGGCGGCGGCGGCGGCGGCGGCGGCGACACTACCAAAAATTATTGACAATGAAAGTAGTAGAGAATTAGTTCCTAATGCTTAAAAGACGGAGGCCACGTTCACGAATCACTTCCGGTTGCGCGCGCAGCCAATCAGAGCGCCCCCTAAGCGCACATCCAAGAGCGCAGTGCCTTCTGGGTAACCTAAGCGCCCCCTAGCGACTGGAGCTAACTCTACTACTAATGAACAACTGTATCTCACTGTATTCACTGAAGCGAGGCAAATAACTTTCTTTTGACTTCAACGCCTTGCAATACGATACATTCTAAACGACATGCGATCCAGTATATATTTTGAAGAACGTTTCACGTTTCCAGACACAACAGAGACAATTAATTGACCAGTTGACGTTGGACGCAGCACGCCAACGTTCCTCTCCGTGTGACTTTGACAACGTCCGCTACAATCTCGCGTGACGGATATCGCTGTCAACCACATATGTGGAACGAGTTCTCAACATGTGACACGATCACGTGTTATAAGCAGGACTGTCGCACTAATCACTATGATGTTAATTTGCTCTTGTAATTTATTTTGTTAGTTGGTATAGTTCGCGATATTGTATTGTGTTGTAATATAAGTATTGTATTGTAAGTGATCAAATTGAAATTGCTGACATTATGTTTTGCATTATTTTGTATTTTACAAGCAAATATTACGGACATGTTTCGTGTTGCGCAACATCACTGGCTTATCAACAGCATAAACCCACTCAATCGATTTGATTCGTTAATTCTTTGAAGGGATGATTTGAGCGAACGAACGTCGTGTTTAGTGTTTGTAACCAAGGTGTTTGGTCTGACGTACAAACTGCACGAATTTTACAAATTGCACATAGCATTCCTATGCCGCACGACAAACCAAGATGAACACATTCATCTTAACAGCATCGCCACCCTTTCTCGTGAAGACCCCTGCGGCGCCGACACCGGCCGCCGCCCAGAAACATCGAACGATTGATGGAAAACGTCTACAAAGTGTGCGTCATTGCGTCGGGCAGACAAAATAAATCGCCATTAATCCAGACGATGTTTGGGTCAACTGACCGTGATGATGAACGACCGTTTAACTAATGTTACATTGATGCTAATGATCATGATGACACGCACCGGTGCGCTGGATGGCGTGTCCAGTCAAGCTATTGACCCGAGCTAGTGCCGAGGACACAGGTGCTGGATGGCCAGTAGTTGATTTATTTAACATATCGTATTTCGTCATTTGCATCAATTATAATCCATCAATGTATTAACCGTGCTCTGAACCAAACTTAACCTTGACCCACCAAGCAAAACCTTTGTTCAAGGGCCAACGATGGCTAATGAAGAAGGTACGTTGGCACTTCATTAGCCCAATGCGTTTTGCAAGCTGAGAAGATCAACACTACGAGGGAAACTGGATGTGGCGACACAGAACACCAAACACCAGACACTTTACCTGAGCCTTACCGGATGCACTGCAAGAATAATGATATCTACGAGAATCGATACTTTGCTAAAACCAATATGATAAAATATGCTGATACAAATATCGTACAGTTAGCTTCACGGTAAAACCGACGTGAAGTCTATAAAGAATTAAGACTAAGACTAAGGCAAAGTTTCTACATTTCAAACTGTACGTCATACATACACACTTAGAGTAGCTACAGTTGACATTAATTAAATCCTCAAATTATCTCCCAAATCCAAGCAGCAACAGATTATCCAAAGCCTGCCATCAAAAACAAACCAATCATTAGCATCCTACAAGGAAATGTTACCGTATTGACATTGTCATTGCTACATTGGACACATGCTCTTGGCTTTCAGACATTACACAATCATGTACGCAACAGTCCAAATTGGTCAATATCCAGACGGCAATTCCACGAAATCCCAACTATCCACAGAGCAAATGTATGTACTCTGCGGCAACGTGGTTAATACGCCCGGCTCAAAGTGTGCGCATCTGATAAGCACTTCCCTTCCTGCTCGAAGAACCAACATCCGGGGATGGGCTGGGCTCCGCATAATTAGCGGTCAACTTCTCAACCCCATTACAAAGAACCACCACCGACAGACAGCGACTTTGCAACTTTCTGTGTATATATCATGACTGATTTAGAGATATTGGGTCAATATTAAAAGCAGGAGTCCGGTGAGAAATGTAATTGAGATTTCCAGACAGATTGAAAATTGAAAGGAAATCTGTATCCGTGTAAGTGTTAATGTAATCAGTGTACATCATGACAGGAGTCAGGTCAGGCGAACTCCGTATTTGAACTCTCTGTGACAATTAGGCAAAATTCACGTGTACAATTGTCACATCCATTATTTGAAATGTTGGACAGAGACTTTCTACTGATGTTTGAATCTTACTGCTGCATTTGAAGCATGGACAATTTCATTCCACATCATAGAGTTACATCATTAATCACCCCCCTATAAACTTTTACTAACGGGTGTTCTATTTATGTCTATGTTCCACATTCACTTCCACTGTTCCTTCGCCGTCACCTTCACCTCTTGACCTGGATGCTTGTAGGGGTGCCACTTCAACTGTCTTCGCCAGCTTGGTCTGTCTTCTGTTGTAGTAGTGGGGTCGGTAGTCTTTGCTTGGTCTATTCCTGCATGTTTATGTTGTTGTCCAGCCAGTTTTTCTTCCGGTGGCCCCGTCTTCTTTCGCCATCCAGGGTGCACTGAAGGTGTTTTTTTTAATGTTCCGTAACTTAAGCTATATAAATGAATTCCTAGCCTATGCCGGGCGGTTAATCTATCATGAGCAACTCCGTCCCTGCATTTCAGGATATACGCGTAAACGGTAAACCACTGAATTATCAAAACAACTGGCACTTACATCTTCGGCAGCAATGTTAAATATTTAACCAGCTCGACTGCCAATCAAACAAACGGCATCTTTAGGCGGTGCTTGACAGGTGCAACCGATACGGTTCCACGATGATTCCGTCCACAGATACATAATTTACGTGACACATTACCGAGGAACTCGTTGTAAATGTCCAATGACACACGCACTGGCGCAACAGCTGCGTGAGATAACGACCAACACCGACTGTGTAGAGAACATTTATATCGCACAGGTAACATAAAGCATGTACATAAATGTAGTATCCTCAACTCTCCTGATACAGGCACCTTGTGAATATGAGTTGCAGGATGACGATCAGCTGAAGTCGTAGGACACTGGTGGTTTCACCTGGAGATAAAATCAAGTCACCTGTGGCGCAATCTACATAACATCACCAAAAACATCATGTAGGCTAGCGAAATGTGTCCTTGTTTACCAGCTTTGTTTGTTTTCTTTACGATGTGTCTGCCAAAAGCCTGATGCACAAATGTCAACTTAAATTTAATTTCAACTTAACAATATGCCTAACATCGTGCAAAGATATTCATAGTATTGCTAGTGAACTTAAAAACTTACAGTAATTTAGCCTGTCATATAATTTGAACTTTTACTTGTGTTAACACATTGACATTGCTTTGGATAGTGCACGACATGGAAACCACTGGAGACATTAAACATAAGGCAAGATTACTTGGCAAACTTGTGTTTGTGAATTCAAGCTGAAGAGAGATCCACGATACATACATGTAAGCAATCGCGCAGCTCACACAGTCAATGACAAAACTTTACAACACCAATTAATTTTACGTTCTGTTTCAACAATGGACATAGTTGTCCATAGTAGCGCGGGTCTATCACCAACATTACATCAACAGCATCTGTCATGCAAATAAGTAATGAAAACATCTATATAATTATGTATATATCATATACTCTACATTATGTGCACACACAAGATAAAAAATGTTGAGTGCATAAAAACGTCCACAAACATCTACTTAACTATCAAGTATTACGTGGAAATATCTATGACACATCAGCTGTATGCACCAGACTGTTTTTAAATAAATATGTATTAGTATTTCCTGTATCTATCGTTTGCTTGACTAATTACGAGGTATAAAATGTAATATCTAGCTTCATAAAGATATTTACAGCAAGCATTCTGGCGTGAACGTAGACATTTTTTGCTGGATTCACATTAATGCTAACTACTGTCCTATCAGCAGTATTTTAATTCCTCAAAATGCATTCAACAACAATTAAATAAATCTACTTTTGATACAGCACACATGATCAAATTACGATTTCAAGAAGTGTAAACATGTTACGCAATATAAAGTCTCTGTCTAGACAGTGATTGTCAAGATTAAAACATGATCTGTAGAGTCTTTTGTTACGTGTTCTACATAGCAGAGATATTTTACCACACCATGATACCTGCATGTAGTTGACATCATTGGCACGGCAGTAATATGTCCGTATAAGACAGGTGCAGAAAGCTTAACGACGTATAGTCGAGACATCAAAAATGTGTCTTATATTATTGTATGTTATTATTCATGTGTCAACCATGGCAAGTTTTTTGTACAAGCACCAACAAATGATTATGAAGTCCCTCTTTTCTTTTCTTACAAAAAAAAAACTACTCACTATACTGTCTGTGATCTTCATTCACTAAAGAAAGAAAGAAGAAGAAAGGAACAGTCGATAACAAGAGCTCAGACCAGCAACAATGACAACCACTGCAGCAGGTTTACCAAAAAAATTGTATTTGACTCCCAGGTAATTAATTATAAAGATTGGATTGAAGGCAGGCATCATAAAAACGAAAATTACAATCATCATTGACCTTTTTCCAAAACATTGCTGTCATCCATAGCTTGTGGTTGCTCAAAAGTTAAAATTGTGTGGAATGATTTTTAAAGAACTAGAATAAATTCCATTTTGTATCTAGTTGTGTACATACCTGTTTTTTGTTCTAAGATTTAGTTACATACAATTAGTTGGTTCAATTGATTACAATATGTAAATACCGATGTAAGGTAAGATAAGATATGTCAGGATTAGTCCTTGGAACAAAGCTGCATCAACTCACTTGTGATCTCAGGAATAACGCTGTGAGCAACACAATGTTGTGTCAACTCACTTGTGCTCCTAGAAGTAATGATGTGAGAAACACAGTGTTGTGTCAACTCGCTTGTGCTCCTAGGAATAGCAGGTGAGCAACACAATGTTGTGTCAATTCACTTGTGCTCCTAGAACTAACACTGAGAGAAACACAATGTGGTGCTGTTCCCAGAAATAACACTGTGAGTAGGCAAGAAGTTTACTGTCTTCAACTCATGAATATTGCTCAGTGCTCAAAGACACAAGATGTACTTATGACAGATAGTGCGCACTGTTGTAGTGTACTGTTGCTTCCGTCAGGGTATTGACGGTGGTAAAAGGCACGGATACACACAAACGCTATGTTGAGACATTTTTGTGGATAGCAACTGGCGTGATCTGTGCACAGTAGCAAGTTCCAGCTACCATCAGCAACATTAAAGTCATCATCAGTAAATGTTGGTATCATGGTCAGAACACTAGCATCATGCACCGATATCTGCTCTTTCTGGTCTGTAGTGTGACCGTCTGCCTCTAGGAGGTGACACTGTCTACCTCAGTGCATATATTGCACTATGTTCCATGCCAAATGCACCAGCACTTACGAAGGCTGTCACATCCTTCGGGGGTCATATAATAGTCTCTAGTCAGGGTGCCTACATCACGCTAGCAGGTTCTTCACTGTTTTAGGGGTCGTTTCATCATTGAGATGCTTCGTTGTATATCTGCAACAGACGAACTGTGTTATCAAGCTGGCCAGAAGTAATAGTACAAGAACTAGATGACACAGAGTGACATATGGAAGTAATAGTACAAGAACTAGATGACACAGAGTGACATATGGAAGTAATAGTACAAGAACTAGATGACACGGAGTGACATATGGAAGTAATAGTACAAGAACTAGATGACACAGAGTGACATATGGAAGTAATAGTACAAGAACTAGATGACACAGAGTGACATATGGAAGTAATAGTACAAGAACTAGATGACACAGAGTGACATATGGAAGTAATAGTACAAGAACTAGATGACACAGAGTGACATATGGAAGTAATAGTACAAGAACTAGATGACACAGAGTGACATATGGAAGTAATAGTACAAGAACTAGATGACACAGAGTGACATATGGAAGTAATAGTACAAGAACTAGATGACACAGAGTGACATATGGAAGTAATAGTACAAGAACTAGATGACACAGAGTGACATATGGAAGTAATAGTACAAGAACTAGATGACACAGAGTGACATATGAAAGGTCATAAAGTAACATGAAAGTTTCATAGCAGTGTGATACTGCAGCTTCAAAGGGTAATACAATTTTGGGGTTGATTAGGAGAAATATAACATATAAGGAAAACGAGCTAATTATACCTCTGTAAGAAGCAACAGTTAGGCCCCATTTAAAAACTATATACAAAATTGACATATATCTCAGGAGGCCGGGTTACTCATAAATGAAACATTGTTGGACTCTCGATAAACCAATGGCTTCCTTGTTCACTTGCCATCTGGGCCTTTGCCTTGGATGGCAAGCTTGTTCAATTTTGTTAAATCTTGTTAAACATTAGCAAAGTAAATGTGTAGACTAGATATCATAACTATTTCATCCTCAGTGAGGACAATAAATGAATGGAACAAAATATCTATCTTGTTAAATAAACTGACTTTAACCCTGTCATGAAATGTTTTTGAAACTGACTGAAACTGTCAAAATGATTCAAACTGCACTAGATGGTCATCCAGATAAACCATCACGCACCTAATATTCATATTAATAACCTAAACAAATATATCCTTCTTGGTGGAATATTACAAATTCATGATAATTATACACCCACATGCAGATCTTACTTCAGTGTGAACTTTGCATACAGTTGTATTGTGTTATTAATTAATAATAATAAAATTAATATTATTATTATTAAGAGCATGTTTGCATTACAGATGTAAAGTGAAGCATATGAGGTTTGCCTGTGTCATTCCGAAGTGAGTCACATATTGAAATAATAAGACATTTCAATGTAAAACAAACTGTATTAATAATAATAAAAATTAATAATAATAAAAAATTATAATTTTTTTACATCATAATATTATCATTTAATTCAGAATAACTCAATCCTACCCGTTCTTAAGCAAGAGTAAAACGCTGTGAGATGAACATGCACAGAATAACGTGGAATTGCATGCATGCATGTCTGCATGAGTAGACACTTTTAGGGGTCACAAACTCATTAAAGTTGATATTTGATGATCTGTGAGAGAGACATCAGTGTGGTGTTCATTGTCTACCTCGAGACTTCTATCTTATCTGTGCATCTTGAGGTGATGGTGGCCCCTTGGCACTACTATAAGTATTTTTAGCAGCTGTAATGAGGCATACTGCAGATCACCTGAGGATCAAACTTTCCCCCAGTAACCTACAAGGTCGATGGCCACCCACCCACAGACCTCAGGTCAATGACACTTGTCACGTAAGTCCTAAGTCCATCTCAACTTAATTTTATATTATACAAATTTGTGAGTGTGTACATTTATAATAGTAAATTTTTTTATTAGTAACCTTGAAAAGCAATTTGTATTCCAAATAACAAATTAAAGAGGAACATTGTTAAAGGGATGTTTAATAATTGCTCTGTACCAGTCGTATCACATTGCTTCCGAGTAGGCAAAATTGGTTGAAGTGAGAACTATCGAACTATTCAGTGACTTGTCTGTTTGCACTCTGAGGGTCACAGGCAAGTATGTCATTAACAAATCACTGATGACATGCTAAATGTTCTTAATACGAGACGTCAAACACACATAACCACCCTCCAGGGTCAGTGGGGCAAGATGGCACTGGGGCAAAGTATGGGTCACATGATATGGGAGTCCTTCAGTTGTCACCCGGCTGCTAAATTTATACATAACAGCCGCAGGGACATACTGTCTCAGGGACAAGCACACCTGATAAGATGTGGACAGATAAGTTGATAAGCGTAGGCATAGGACACCACTGGATTGTGGGGGCTTTGAAAAGTGAGTGGTCCATGCACACATGATGAACTACCAATGTCCCAGAGCTGACATCCGAATCCAGTAAATGCTAGTCCTTGCAACTGAGATTGACATAATAGTAGACAGGCCGGCATTTTTGATTCACCTTCAACTGCCTGCGCAAGTGTACATACTTATAAACGTGCATGCACATACACGTGCTCATTTCCATTTGAGGGCATGTCCCTTTTGAAGAATGTTTTCCAATGCCTGCTGGCAGAGTTATACTAAAATTGTACTATAAAATATGCAGTTGTTAGTAAAAATCTAATTAATCCCCATGAATGCCACCCGTGAGATATGTATCTGTAAATGTATATATGGGAAAGTTTGTCTACGGTCTCACCTGAGAGCGTTTAGGAGGCCCTCCACCTTGCCTGGGTGCTGGTCTCGCAGAACTTTTATGGAACTTTTTATCTGCAAAACAGAAATGAAAATTCAGGTCCTAACATATCAACTTACCAATCTCTTTATTAGTGATAACCTTGTATATAACAGAGTTGTATATATATATATATATATATATATATATATATATATATATATATATATATATATATATATATATATATATATATATATATATATATACAAGGTTATTACATGCATGCACGCAAACATGCACGCATGCACTTATTTTTTATTGTGAATTCCTAAATGCACAATAAAATAAATAAACAAACTTGAGACTTGTTTTATCACATATGACAATTTCAGTTAATACTATACAACCTGATCAGGTGGATGCTTTCCATTGGTTAATGGGAAAACAACTGACACAGAATAAACCTAATGTTACCAGTGGAATAGACAACTATCTGACATCTGTCACTTGTTATTTATTAGTCAATAAATCTTTGCAGATAACGCCAGGTACTGCTGTTTCCTAGGGCCACCATTCATGATTCTAGATAAAAAAAGATTATCACCACTGTTTGACCTCATGATTTCATGCACGCACACACGCACGCACGCACGCACGCACGCACGCACACATACACACAGACAAATTGATAACATTGACCATGGCCACAAACCAGACACATCTACTTAGCTAATCATGGAAATGTAGATTCAAATAATTTTCATAAATAATAGTATGTTATCAATTAGCTGGTAATCAATACCTCAGTGTGTCTGTAGATTAAGCATATCACCAGTGAATCGCTTAGTTGAATAACCACTGACCAGAGGCTACCTGTTAATCTGCTCACAACTGTCTGACCCTGGTTAACCTCTGACCTCACAATAACAATATGGCCAGGTCATGCTTCACTGTTGTTCTGACCATTTTGCAAATCAATTTATAATAGAAATATTGTATATATTTTTGATGAGTTTATCAAAGACACATGCTACAACAATAATATGCTTTGCTTCATTCTTGTATACATTTTTGATGAGTTTATCAATTGCGCGCACTATGACAATAAAATGCTTTCGATTGTATCCAGCATGCATTTTTTATGACTTTATCAAGGGCATAAGCTACATCAATTAAAATGCTTTGTTTTACTACAGAATTGTACACGATTTAGTTTAATTAAAATCAATTGAAATGTAACTTTTATCAAAGACTTGTAAATTTTACGGAACTCCTGCTAAAACCATTTTGTCACAGCAACATGTCAAGTAAAGACAAAACCTCCCAAGTACAGACTAATCTATTCTATCAATGACACAACACATAATTTCATTAGGATCAAAGAGCGACAAGGGAAACTTATCCTCCCTCCTGTTCCAACCCATTAAACTCTCCCTGAGAGCAAAGCCATGGGACAGTGGAATATTTTCCCCAGGGTCAGGAAATGAAGACTAACCACTGACAAGACATGGTCAACCTATGGCCAGGGTGAGTGATCCACACAGCTACTCCTGCTGGCGTCCAGTCTAGGGTCTGTCCACTAATGATTAATGACCAAACAGGTCACAAGGGGAAAGAACATGACTAACCTGTCATTAGGCAAGGTTCTAACTGAATTATCCAGACAAGCTTCAGCTGGGAGTGTTGATGGTTTCAGTTCTCTGTTATTTCTCCCTGTGGTGCTTAATGCATGCCCAATCCCTTGTAAAGTCCACTTAATGCATGCCCAATCCCGTGTAAAGTCATTCCTCCCTCCACACACCTCCACTTAATGCATGCCCAATCCCGTGTAAAGTCATTCCTCCCTCCACACACCTCCACTTAATATTAATCGCAACAAATTATTTCAATGAAGGAATGAACTTTTTTCAGTCAGAAAACTAACTTCCAAAGTAACATGACATTAGTGTGACTTAGGATATATTTTAGAAAACCAAAATGGGCTTATGATAAGGATCACCTAGTGTAAAATACTTAATATCATAGTTTTACACAGATGGAATAGTGTGACAGAATAACATAACTTCATAAATTCAACACGTTAGTGTTTTATAAAAAGTTGGAATTATTAAGATTAGATGATAAATTAATATTTACTGTAGTGTATGATGCACAGCTCAATGATATATTATAGAGTGAGTACACGCACGCACGCACACAAACATGCACGCACACACGCACACAAACACATACCGAGACTGGGGAAGAAAACACAAATGGTTTTGGGTTGGAAAATAAAACTGGCAACTATAACAACAACAACAACAGCAACAACAACAGCAACAACAACAGCAACAACAACAACAAAGCCAGCAGACAGTGGAACAAATAAAGTGGAGTAGATTAGTAAACAGCCCGGAGAGTACACAGTGTGCCAGTGATTTTCTGGTCAGTCAGTGGTCAGTGGTGGTTAGTGACAAGTCCAGGTGAGGTCCCTCCAGGTTGCAGAGAGCTGTTCAATGCAGCCAGAGGGCTGATTAATTGACCACTGCCTAATAACCATGAATAGTGGACAGACACACAACAAGTGTTTATTTCCCTTTCTTGTTCTGTACACAGATGCATTAGCTGCGCATTAACACCAAACCATCCATGGTCTGGCAGAGTCCACCACTGGACTGACCACATCACTGGTCAGCTGGTCAGTTGTGACCTTAAGAGCAACACTTCACAAGGATTTCGGTGGAAAGATTTCACACATTCTGGTGGTGTTATAGTTTCTGACCTAACCCAATGGTTACTTTTTGTAGTGATGCTTTTCACATATCTACACCGTGCAAACTTTTTTATTTTGCAAAAAATTTGCTCTATATTATATAAAAGACACACAATTTACCAAATTATAACTGCTGGAAATGTGAGACAACCACAATCGCAGCACTTCACAGCAACAACTCTGACAGTTCGGTGCTATAACTTTGATGATTCTGTGCTATGTGTTCATATTTATATATATATGATACTGTTGATTTCTCACCAAAAAGGTGTTCAAATGGGTGTTTTACAAGATTACCATCCAAAACAAAACCCCAGATGGCAAGTGGACAAGGAAGCCATTGGCTTAGAGATACTTGTCAAGTTTGGTTTTTGGATCTTCCTCTCCTTTCTTATATCCAAGCTACGTTGTTTTATTAATGTTATTTTACGTCCTCAAGTTCTTCTTTCCATAAATGATGCATATATATATATATGGCAGAATATTGTGGTGACTGCCACACAATACAACACAATACAATATGTAAATTTGGCAGCAAAAGGTGACTGCTATCATGGCTTAATCATTCGTCTCATTTCTTGCTAATGCAGAAGCAACATCAACACTATGTGGACTGTTTTACTATGCGGACTATTGTGACAGATCCACGTTGGTTGAAAATATATCTGCACCTGCTCCTAAATAACAAAAACTAAAATTGTATGACAAATGCCCCTGGGGGGGCAGATGTTCTCAAATAGCCAGGTATAAATCACGGAACTATTTACTCAGACAGTGGCCACTTACAAGCAGGGAACTAGGAGATAGATGTATACTAGAAACCCCTGGAATATACATACATACATACATACATACATATATATAGCTGTATATACATAATCTCTAAAAGCAGGTACACATGTTCATACTCTATAATCTTTCAATTCTTTAAACATACATGCTCATATGGCTAGTGACCAAGTATTTGTATTTACTGTAAACAATGATGAGTTTAAATAAATATGCATTGTATTATTTATATTCTACCATATTTCAACTTACTACAGTTCCAGTACACACAGTTATGCCAGAAACAAAAACCTGAACATTTCCGACAGCTGAGACATCAGTGGAATGTACTATAAGAACAAAGAACTTTCAGGAATGAACAGGCGCAATACAGAGAGATTCCATGTTTCTCCATCAGTGGCAGTCTGTCAGAGTTGACAGGAACATCTTGGTAGCATTAGGGCTGTCAGTCAATGTAGACATCAGGGTGTTTTATGTGCCCCACTGGGGGGTGGCCAAGTCTGGTGAACCAGCAAGTGTCTAGCTGGGTGATGCCAGTAAATTCTAGGGAAGGGCAGCTGGGGCAATTGATGTGTGGGTGGTGGTAGTGGGAGGGCAACAACTGAGGTGGGCTCATTCCCACCTGCCTGGATTGTTCCCCCTTCCCGAATCACCCCCTTCCCTGCCAACCTCAAGTTGTGAACACAGGTGTATCACCACAGACTTTGTCTGGGTTGGCTACGTCCAACCATCTAGAATCGTAATAACTTAGTTCCACAAATAGGATCCAAATGACCACAAACAAATGACCACAAACAAATTTGCATGAATGTTATATAAATCGAGAAATTGTCATCACGTACGTCAGGATGTTTTGTTGACACTCTTCTTTCTCTTCCATTAAAGTTCAAGCGTCTGTTTTAATCACGCATAATGTGACTATGTTGGGTGCATCCGTCTATCAATAGAGATGACTACTCTAGGGGTTCACCGACCGCTTTGCCAGTCCAAGACAGGTTACACATTTATCCACTGTGTGGGATCTTTTACTTCCCCTGGCACAGTGACCTGTGGCTTTTAATGACTCATCTGAGATACTTCCTGCTACCATCTCTGAGTTCCAAATTTTACAAGATGAGCACCCCAGTACTTCGTACCTTACGCTAATGACAATGTTTATATCCTCTGCATGTCTCAAAAAAATATTTTTTTCCCCATCACAGCAAGATGCACTGTTCTGTTGTTACTAAGTGCATGAAGGATATTGCTTAAACAGTGTCCATACATTTAGTAGTAGTTGCCTATGGTTACTCAGAAAATAAAAATATTATTCCATTTGATGTACTAATGCTTTTGCTTCTGGTAGATGCTATTAAAAGAAATGTTAGATTCTCTCTTAACACACAAATGATGCTGAATGTTAAATACCTAAAAAAAATTCTTTAAAAAAAATTATTATCATCAATGATTTATAATTAATTTCATTGTCATATCATTTATAATTTAAATATGTCAAGATCAGCTAATGCTTCGACTGAAAATGTGTTATCATCAATGATAATATATATATACTTAATTTTATATGTCATATCATTTATAATTTGAATGTTTTACGATCATCTGATGTTCTCGATTAATGGTTGTATATCAAACACTGTCTATCACACTGTGTCATTACAGAAACAAAATGATTAATGTTTGAGTATTACTACAGTCTGTTTGAAGTGATCAATAGTAGCACCATATAAAACATAATAACATATTACTACAGTCTGTTTGAAGTGATCAATAGTAGCACCATATAAAACATAATACCAAGGAGCATCTGTCAAAGTTTTAGTGTATTTGGCAGACAGCTAATTCTAGTGGAACGGGACATCTGTGTTTATTTGATTCAACTGTTACCAATGAAAGGAAATCTAGCAGTGCTATTTGGCATCATGCTAAAATGCACAAAGGCAGAATTATCAATAATAATAACGATAATATAATAATAAAGTTAATAGTACTGCTGTACCCAAATCAAGAATCACTTGAATTTTAATAATATAAATGTTTATTCTGCAATGTTCTGGCCAAGCCACAATTGAGATGAGAGCTCTAACAGCACCAAACATATAGCGCAAAAATAGCAAGTTCTACTAATTCTATTAGTTCTACTAATTCTATTAGTTCTACTAATTCTATTAGTTCTACTAATTCTATTAGTTCTACTAATTCTATTAGTTCTACTAATTCTATTAGTTCTACTAATTCTATTAGTTCTACTAATTCTATTAGTTCTACTAGTTATCTATTTTTTAACAAGTTCAAGTTCTTTAAAACATATTTAAAAGTAGTCAAACGTGACATTTCTACAATGCACGACTGAAGGAACATACATACTACACGGGATTACACGCACACACAAACATGTCATGCAAGTGTTCAACACATCCAGTGTATTGCATGGTGTAGGCAGTGATTCAGTGCTGCCACATGGTGACCAACCTAAAACTACTCTCACTCGTGCATACATGCCATGTATGTGCGCAAGAAATAAGCATCGATTCAGTGCTGCCACACAGTAACCAACCTGAAACTACTATCACTCGTACGTACATGCCATGTATGTACGCACGAAATAGGCAGTGATTCAGTGCTGCCACATGGTGACCAACTTAACAATACTTTCACTGAACACTGAACTGTATTATATGGCCAGAACATTGCAAAATAAACATTTATATTGTTAAAATTCAAGTAATTTTAAATTCGATTTGGGTATAGCAGTACTATTAACTTTATTATTATATTATTGTTATTATTTCTGATATTGAGCTCAAACTCCTTGCCTGATTCTATTCCACAGGAAACTAGTAAATAAATGTCGTCCTTATACTGAATTCAATGCACGATACAGAGTGTCCGTCCATGTAAGAATAAGGTCATAACAAAATTATGTCATGCTTCGTCTTTGATGCAGGGAATTGTCAAGGATCTGTGGACGTAAAACTCAAGCTGAGCTTTCAAAAGCTTTAACTTAGTCATGTCTTTCAGATGTGATGTCTCGAGTAGTGATCTAATTTTGGGTGGGTACGATAACTAATTCAAGGGTTCAATCAACAGTTTACACTTTTTCTATCAACGTCCTCATCAGCATTAAAGAAAAAATTCCAGCACAATCTATAAGCATAATTTCAGTCAATATTTTGCAAAGCCCACTTTACAGTCTTGCTGTGTACAAGCAAAATAAAGTTGATGACGTCAAGGTGAAATCACAATAATCTGGTTGAAATGGCCTTCCAAGTCTCAGAGTCGGAAAACACCTGTGTATGCAAAAGGTAATGTGAACTCCAAGCCACACCTGCGAGGAAAACCTAACGAACCAATGAACCCTGATGTGTAAATAGAGTAACATTTGGAACGAGGTTTAAGATTAGTATTTGCGCCGACTGTTTGACAAGCACTACTGGGGCAACAAGCTTTGGTAGCGCCCCATACGGTGACATGGAAGGCTCTACTGCGCTGGGGTGTCTATGATGTGTACTCACGTTGATCCCTGACGACTTGGCAAATGCCCCAACAGGGTGGACGTGGTCGTACAGGATTATTGCCCCGACCATCACCCGTAAACAGAATAGAACCGTCTCCTCACTGCTGAACTTGGAGCGGTAGTTGCTGCGAGATAATAAATAGTAATCAATTTCTATAACATAAAGTAGTGTGTGAGACTCTGTAAGTCAGTTGTGTCCCTCTGTCAGTTTCGCATGTATGGGGCTGACGTTTTGTAGGCGTGCCTGGGGGCCCATTGTGATGGTCTGTATATTAAAAAAATAAAAAATTCCCTGGGGGTGGGGATATTAGGTGTTATGGATGTTTTACGTAGATTATGCAACTCAGAACACTAGTACGTACACTTGTTAGCAAGGCTTGTTGCGAGTTGCGTGATCTACGTCAAATGTCCACATATGAATGCTTCGTGAAACCGTCAGTTGTATGAGTTTTAGAGCGTGAAAATGTCACTGCCACTGGCATTGCCCTTCCAATATTTTTTTCATAAATAATAATAATATATCATAATTATAAATTTTATATTAAATAATAATACATGTCAGCATTAGCGCTATTAGTGTAGAAACTGGCTTAACAAACCAATCCAGTGATTGCGTTCTAGCTCACATTATTCACACAGGAACTTAATAAAAACATTCTGCCAAGTTCCAACCAAGAAGAGATGCAACTCACGGGTTTTCAATCATGACCCTACATATACAGGCCATGGTACTGAGGCAGTCCGTCGTGTTCTCCACAGGTAAGTTCTTGTTCTGAAATGTGAAATAAAATTGTGTTTGTCCAAACTGTTAATCGCACAAAAATACAAATAATTACAGAGGCTCCAACGTCTCATGATTTCTGTTACCTGTAAAACAATTTTTTTTTGATAATTTGTTTTAAATGTCACGACGTCATCTCAAAATCTCATAATTGTTCCATTATTCCCATGAACAATTGAATGTAAAAGTAAATAGCTTGTAATTTAATAAATATGTCATGTAATCAAACAGTAAATTGATTTTTCATGTTTAAAAACTCGTGTTATATCTCTTTAGATGCAATAAATATTGTTTGGCAATATTACGCAGAATTATTAATCACAACCATTTCATGCAAGAACATCAATGTTTAACACACACGCACACAAATCAATCACAATTCAGTTCCATATTAAAAGTTACAGTGGTTTGTCATAAAACGAGCTTTCTACGCATGCTAAAAAAATATACGTCTCATAAATCCTGTTAAACTTTATTACATGCGTTTGCATAAATTATTTGATACGCCCTTACACATGTATGCATGCATGCATTCATGCACGCATGCACACAAATCAGACTGACCTGTGAGACAAACTTGGTTGTGTTATCGCTAAGCATCCTCAGCATGGGCGTGGCGTGAGCGTAGAACAACGACATTCGGTTAGCCATGTCGTTGTTTACGTCCAAATCCTTATCTATGTCATCCTGCAAGAAAACAGAAATCAGCACTGTGGAAACAATGCAAATAATAATAAGAAATTAGATCAAAGGAAAACATAATTGTTCTATAGACACATATTTGTCATAAGAACACATGCAGTGGATTCAGCAATTTGATTCGATTAAATAGCTGAATCACTTAAGTGGCGCCTTTTAATATACAGCAGGAATAGGAATAATTCCGTCCGAGCTAATATATTTGATTTTACCAAACGGCTGATTCTGTTATCTGTTATTCTCTATAGTATTTAAAGGGTAATCATGACAAAGAATTTTTTTCAACATTCTCCGCTAGACGTACCCCTCCTGCCATTCGCATTCTGCTGAGCGTGCGTCTATAATAACTGAAGTCATTCTGGATGGCTGGATTTGTCATCTGGAACACATACTCCGCATTCAACACCAGAAACTACTGCAATAAAATATTGTTTTAACTTACATCCTCTGCATTGAAGCAGCACCCAAGTAAATTATGCATTCAACTAAGTATGAACATATAACATGTTATTGGTAATGTCACAGGAACAAAAGCTGCAGTGCAGTTTGAAATCTTCTCTCTATTTTAAGACAAAGACTGTTTTTATTGTAAAATCACATTATATATTATAAACTTATAAACTACCGTATTCAACCTATTAAGTTTACATGCCCTAATTAGCATACACCCGTTTTTTAATCAGCAGGATTCATAACTATTGTAATTTGAATAATGTGGAACAACTGAAAAATGTTGCCATCTGGTGTTAAACAGCTGGCACCACTTTTCAGTTGTTCTACACTAGTCACCAAATGACACCACTAGTGTTAAACAGTTACCTCATTGTCTAAGAAAAAAATGTTGGTACATACTTATAAAAACAGATTCCTTGACATTTTTCCATGGCCCAATTTTTTTCCAGCATACTGTACCCTTACTAGGCCAAATACAGTGTGACTGCCCAAATATGTTTTAATGAGCCACAATCTTTAAATATAATTTGACCATTATATGTGTTAAATTTGAATGTTTCACCGAGAATATCATGTTTACATTGAATACTGAAAGGCAAAGTCACAATTCATAAACAGATAATGATTATATTATATTTAAAGATTGTTGTGGGTCATTTAGGTGTCAAGTTGTTAAATTAGATAAAATTAATAGTATATGTAACATGATTTTATGATAAAAATTAACAGCCTTTGTATCTCTAACATAATTTGTATAAAATAAATTTACAATTATGATACAGTTACCTAGACGTTTGTAGTTGTATTAAATAAGCTGCATATACATGTCACCATGAATACCATGCAGACAGGTAAACTTAATGCTAAACTAACCAACAGATGGCAGTACCTGTGTCATAAACAATCTAACAGGTGGCACCATCAGTCTGCAATCACATTTTATTACCACAATATATTTAATTATTTGTAATTAACAACTAATATTTTTCTAGTCTAGTTATTTATTAATTAATTAATTTTATTAACTATTTATTTATTTAACTACCAATGATACTTTATATTTTATGTTTTTATGTGTGGCGTAGTTTGTCTAGTTCAGTTTTGTTTAGCCAAGTTTTAGAAATATTTAATGTATTATTATTATTTATATTTTAGTAGTTTTGTAAACACTGCTGAACAGAGTTTTATTTTGGATTTTACTTTATAAATAAAGTTATTATTATTATCATAAACAATTATGGTTTATCAATGCAATTTTTTTTCACAGATTAGGTGTGATACAAACATTGATTGACATAACACTAACCCAAGCCACCAAACACTAACTTTTTTATTATTAAAAAACCCGGTATTTTCTAAAGGTAAATGAAGTAAGACTGCAAGAAATGGAACAGACCTTGAGATCATCGAACTTGAGGGTGAAATCGAGGATTTCTGCAAACTGTTTGAAGAGAGACTGTTGCATCTCGAGGTGTTGCCGAGATGTCACTTCATCTGAACACAGCACGCTCAGTAGGTCGACCACCACGGCCTCTGGAAGCACATTAATAATAACATGAAAATATCTATAATGCCTAAATCCCCAGAAACTCAAGCTAAGAGGCGCATCAAAAAAGAAAGGGTTAGGCAATCTCAAAATCGATACTCAATGTTAAAGTTGTCAACAGATGGGTGAATATGCTAATGAATTAAAGAGGGAAAACGCGGTTAAAAAGTTGTCTTCAGATGATGGCGGCATTTTGTTTCCTATTGCTTTAACCCAGGGAGTGAATTCCAAAGAGTTGATAAAGTTGAAAAAACTCTAGTTCTAATATCTTTTGCTGATCAATAAAATGATGTGGATTTGTGATTTCCTGTTTTCAGCACTTTATGCTATTTTTAAGTCATACATTACCCACACACAAATTTCCAGAAGACACTTTGTATAACATTATCAAATATATGTATGTGTTTACATTAATAATTAACTTTTAAATTTTAGCTTGATTAGTAAGTTTTATATTTTAAATGTTATTGTTGTCAGCATGAAAGGTGTAATGAATGTGCATTAAATCTCAAACAAATTTACTCACTAAACGTTGTCTTTCTGAAAAATAAGATTTTTGGGGCTACCCCTAATTGTGTAGCATGTCACTGAAGTTGACATAATAATCAGAACAAATGTCAAATATTATGGAAAACATAAAAATTGTTTTATAAACATTGACTGCAAAACTGGTAATAGAGACAGTCTTGTGCTGAGCTCAACAATGCACTGATTTAATTTAATTGCATTCACTAGGTGGCAGCACTAGCACCAAATTGATCACCCGCAAGAAATGTAAGCCAGTTGTCCCAATTTCTGGGACAAGTCAGGATTTTCGGAGCACTTCTGTAATGCTAAAATTAGTAAATTACATAGCTGCCATCACTTAGTTGGATGCTGTCTATGGCATTATATAATCACGGAACCAGCGAAAACAATTAGTAGAATACTGTAAAATTTTAATATAGTGGAGAATGTTTTTGCGTAATTAATGACTCAAAGTGCCTGATATTATCAATGTCATATAAAAGATATTGTTACTCTAGCAATTACTACTATGTTGTCAGCTAACAGTTGCATAGTACAAACAACTAAAGCATATTCTTGACAGCAGAGATGACCTGACGAATAACTGGCTGAACCAGGATTAGGGATTTAATAAAATACATTTTTGATCTGTCAGAAGGCGGTTGCAGTGATGTACCGCCAAACACTTACGCTGCAGTTCTGGGTTTGTAACTCGGCACTGCTGGAAGTTTGGGCAACTGTGTAAATTAGCATGACTCTTGCCACTATAGGGGTTAACCAACGATGCACAGGTTATGTGAATTCCCATACACTTACATTCTAGGTACAGCTGTACTTATAAGGAGATACACACCCTTATTAAAAAAGGCCAAAGATAATTTGATATCAATGGGTGGCTCCTTACAGTCCTACAACAGTGACACAGATATTTTAATAGGAGTCATTGGAACCTTTTCTGTTGTTTTGTGCAATTGTTTTATTAATTATTATTAGCTTAGTTTAAATACAGTTGGAGTATAGGTATGTATATATAATATATACGGAAACACACTAATACATGTAATATATACTTGTATAAGCATACTGTGTAATCTCATTTAAGATATGTTACTGTATATTTCTGGGGTCAAAACAAACGTCTTGTTCTTGCACCATGGAAACTGGATCTAAACACTGGCTCTATGGCTCAAGAAAGGAATTAACCAGTCCTGTCGAGGACAACATTGATAAACACATTACCAAAGTAGGTACAAATACATTACCAAGGTGTGTATGGGTGTGGGGTAAACACAACGGGAAGCTGTTAACTGATTTAAAACAGTTTAGTAAGTCTTTTATCAGTCCACCAACAGCGAGTGGTACACGTTCTAAAGATACTTAAGATAGCAGGCAGGTGTTTCATGACATAATCATCACAGGCGCTCTAATAATAATAATGAACTTTATTTAAACACTGGTTTCCAGAGTAAGTTCAATAGTGTGTACAGTGTCGCTACAATGAAATAAATAAAATAAAATAAAATACAATACAATAAAATAGTATATATATTTATATACATGAGACTTAGTGAAGTAAACCAAAGGTCAGCCTGAAAGAACGTTTAAGTACAGCATCATAGAAAAACATTATGCCATTTATGGCTATAAGTCTTGTATAATATAAATGAGACTATGTATTTATAATAAAAGTGAGACAATCAGAGAATAAAGAAGGATGACCTTAAAACAACATATTAGACACCAAAAGCGAGTTTAAAATAACAAGTTTTGAGGTGGGCCTTTGGTGATGCAAAATCATCACTGTCATTACAAAGACAGTAGATGAAACAGTCCAGACTTGATAACCTCCCCCCCAACAGATGGCAGTACAGTACTGATGAACGCTGGGTTCCTGTGGTACAGGGGTCATGTCAGCAGGCACATTATGTAACCATCCAGACAACTGGAGCTTAGGCCTCATGGAAGTATACAGGGACAGTTAGCTCTGTGTTTATTTGTTCCATCGGCAACAACGCCAGAAATGTTCCCTGTTTTATTTTTATTTTTTTTCATCATATGTGTTAACCCATTTCATACCAACAAATCCAGCATTCATATCTATCATAGCAGGATAACTACAATCAGAATTGTATTTGGTAAGAAATAGTTTAATGTAATTCTTTTACCAACACGAATGGAAATATTCGTGAAATATTTTTATGTTTTTCTCTCACAGAAACACAACATACACAATGATTCCGTCATATGGTGCATAAACCTTGTCTTCACGTGCAAGGATCCTAGTATCACTGACCCATATGTATGTTGTCAGACAGCCACAAGAACTTCAAATATAGCCCTATAAAAACTCCTGGTTTCTCATCAGCACATGCATTTGAAAATAGGTGCCGCCAAACTTTTTTCTAACTTTTATTGTCTTCTAAAAATATATATTTTTTCAAGCAATAAGCAAGATCCGAATCATGCTGGAAAGCACCTTTTTTGTACATTTCTGTGGGGAAGTGTAAGAAATATACTTCTGAAGTTGTTGATGATTGAGAATAGCCCCACTGACAGTCACTAACCCTTCTGTCAGCATACATTAAAACCTCATTGCTCATTTACTTTCTGAAAAAGTTCAGATGAGAAACTGCAAGTTTTTATTTGGCCTAACTATATTTTGCACAACACATTTTCCAGCAAGTACAAACATTACTGAAATGTGTACTGTCCAAAATCACCAACACCTCATTTATCTGTCATTAACATGAAAGTAAAATAGCGACCTGACCCCAGGCATGGACCAGAGTATTTTTTTAGAGACGTCACATGGCTCCAAGGGATGGCAGCCACCCAGAGGGAATGAACGGGGGTGTAGCGGGGATGTAGTGGGATCTAGCGGGGATGATTCTGACAGTACATCTTAGACCACTTTGCCACTGAAGCCATCTGTCATCGCTATCAGTTACTTGGCAGAAATGGAGAGAGCCAACTGGCAAGACGTGGCAGCAGTAGTGCTTCATAAGCAGGGTTTTTTCTATATGCGTAACATCTGTAGTAGAACATGGCAGAGGCAGACAAATGGGGGGGAATTAATACGTCCAATTATTCATGTATAGAGGCCAAGTTAGTTGTAGTTGATACTCTCCTCTTTATCCCTGTAGTCCGGGGTCATCAATTTTTGTTTTCCTCCTTCTTCATCACTGATCCCATTTCACTGCCATCGCCACCAACTGTCTCCACTCCCCCATCCCTCCATACCATTCTCCACTCCCCTCCCACTCCCACCAAAGATTTCCTTCCACTCTACCAACCATTCTTGAAGGTCTGCCTCACTGTCCGCTACTACCATCTGTGTATAGCAACTTGCGGAGAGAGGCGTACAGAGGCAAAGCCAAACACCAATAAATATTAAATATAATATATATATATATATATATATATATATATATAATTGTTTTTATTTTATAAATTTACATATGTGAGCAATTCTCAAAAGGTCATCACTCGGAACCTCGCCCTTTTAATATTGTTATAACTTTGGAATGGAAACGAATAAAAATATATGGTTTTGATTGAATAATTGTGAACGTAATGAAGAGATAACACAGGATATATCTCATTGTTGTTGTTTGTGTTGCAGAGAATGATTTCAAAACCGAAAACATAATTTTGGGCCTTCAAAAATGTTGCGTACAAAGGACCCAGGTGTTGTAAGCTTGCAATGAAAAGAAATTAGCTTTGCCTTTCTGCTGCTGCTTGGATCTTGTTGACAGAAGGATAAGTTGATGGCGGATAACTGACTTTGAAGAACAGTGAGAAAGTTAAAAAAAGGGATAAAAAGGAACCACCAGAAGATGGGCGTCTTAGCAGACTGCAATCCTGTTCTGAAGTGCCACACGGCATCAGATTGGCATACACAGCCTGGGCATGCGAAGACTGCTTGAAGACAGTGAGGCATGTATGACGGAGCAGTGCATGTGGTTGTGCCCTGATGAATGGAGAGAGATAGTGCCTGAAAGGTGGACAATTACCTCAAGGAACATACAGCAACTGAACGGTGCAGCAAGACTGTCGGAAGGAGCACAACATCTGACATAACTTTAAGAGAAAACAATTCTAAAGTTTTTCATAATCCAAATAGCCCTTTTTGTTAACACAGTTTGTTTGTGGTATTTACATTTAAAAGCTAAATTTGTATTTTGATCAAAGTTCTTCTTTCGGCATTGAGCTTTTGTTATTCTTTGTGATTCTGGAAGGATTCTATGGTCAATATCCTTTTTATGATAATGCTTAATGATTCTGTTTTGTTGCGTCTCTGAGCTCAGGTTCCTGAGGAAATAGGCGCTATAAAAGTTTAGTATTATTATATGTGGACATTCTCGTTGATAGTTGATGGACGAGCTACTCCTGACAGTCACGGCAGAAGTGGCCAGGACATCTAATGGGTTGATGCTGCCCCGAGGAAGTCTAGCCCACCTCAAGTAGAACACATGCCCTGAGGAGCACCTGCTGAAGGAGAACACTCACATAATGTGATGGAGAACTCGTTGGAAGGAGAACACTCATCTAGTGTGAAGAATTCGTGAACACTGTAGCCTACTTGAAGAAGAACAAGCCACTGACCCAGTGTGATGGAGAACTCGTAGGAAGGAGAAGACTCACCTAGTGCGATGGAGAACTCGTAGTAGTTCCTCAGCTGGTTGACAAGAGGACAGACGGCTTGCCATGCCTTCTCCTGGTCATCCTCACTGCGAGGGTTGGAAATCGCCTGCAAGAAACAAATGTGTCTGCAAAAGCATGTTTGAAGACCACACAGCCAGATTTGGGGTCAATTGCATAGTAATTGAATTCAATTCCCGAATTCAAATTGATGTTTTGTTTTAAAAAGTAATTGGAATTAGATAAAATGTAAAATGTCAGTATTTTCAATTACTTTTAAAATTAAACCATGTAACTTTTTAACTCAAATTATTCGCTACAAATAATCAATGAAACAGATGCTGCAAATTTTATATTTATTTGCCATTATGTACAACAATAGGCAGGAATTAAAAAACCTGCTCTAAAATAGGTGTTATATTTTGTCATTGAGAATATTTATGGTTTCTCTGTTCACATACTTTTATTTCAATATGGAATTGATATTTTCTAAGTGGAATTAGTATTTTTGAGATGTAATTGGAATTGGTATTTGTAACTGGTGTGTCATTAGACATGGAACCGAAATAACGTAATTGGCCCCAAGTCGGCACACAACATACAATACTGTGCTTAGACATTATTTTCTTCAATAGATTTGGGGAGGTAAAATATTAAAATATGAAAAACTAGCCCTGTACTGGCTGAGAGTTGAATGTTCTGTTGCATGACGACTGAACACATAACTTAATATTCTTTAGTCAGTAACTGTGAATACTTCTTATCTGGAAATACAAATAAAACATTGAAAATCACGCCATGTCCGTGAGCCTGCACAACACCATTTGGGATGCCGTCTAGTATCATGATAAAAATGCTTGGGCACTGATTAGATTAATCCTCGCCCATGTTGTTCTGAGTTTTGTCACTTCCCTGATAACCCTGTCAAACCTTTGCTACCATCCCCATCAACAGCTTCGTTAAGGGAGAGGTGGACTAAACATTCTAAATAAATGTTCTCCATAGTTTTCAGGACTATTACATCCCATGCAACAATGCAACAGCAATGTAAAACCGATCACATTTCTTTAAATGAAGAAAACTATTGCTAAATTGTTATTCACAGATCAGGAATAACCATACCAACAGAGATGGCTTCGTTTCACTGGGAGACTATTTCTCCAGATCTCCTGAACGAAAATCTCAGAGCTCGTACAACAAAGCTCCGAGCCAATTAACTATATGTCCCATGCCACGGAATAGTCATGAAGATTACATGACACAATTACATTACGTGTGACACCACAGGTCTCTATTCCCACTAACACGCGCCGTAACTTCCTATGGGTGCTACCAGCAACAGGCACATTGATGTAGATTATAAATATTTATACAGTTATTTATTCTCGTTCCTGTAGTTAACCACAATGAGTCATCTGACACGGTGGTCAGCCCACGATGGTCAGCCATCATGCAACGGAAGAGTCATCTCATGGCGCCGGATCAGTGATAGTTTTTCATGTTTTAATATTTCATTTATTGTAATGATATTTCAAGAAACTACTCGTGACTAATTGACTGGTGCATTGAGCTTGCTCGTGAATGGTCAAACGTAATCATAATAAAAGTGTCAATAATAAGACTGTCTGTCTGTCTGTCTGGCAGTATGGTGAGGTTGATTCTGTCTATGAACCATTGATTTATCCATATTTTATAACCACAACCATCTGCTGTGTACCAGGTTGTAGTACTAGACAATATTATTCACAATACGTATGACATCTATCGGCTAAGAATAAAACTATATAATTGCGGGTTGTGTTTGTGACATCATTGCATTATGTTTGTGATGTCATTATGACAGGTTTGTGATGTCATTATGATAGGTTTGTGATGTCATTATGATAGGTTTGTGATGTCACTGCAATGCTTGAAACTGGTAGATATTGAAATTGGTCATAATAATATTTTCTATTTTAAATTATAAGTTCCAGAAAGGGTTGTTTTACTGAGATAAATATGTATGTTGTCAGTTTAATTATCTGCTGTCATACAATAGACATTACTTAAAACACGTACAACACTCGTTATCTATGAATGGAACCACAGTTGTGTGTCATAAACAAATCTAGTGCTAGTGTGCATGCTTAGTGAATACCATGTATCATCATGTCTGATGAGCTCACAAGAGTCACTAAGTGTAATTCAAACCACGATATATCCTCTTCAGATTCAGAAATAATTTCCTTGTTCCAAGTTTTTTCCCTACTCTATGAACTGTGAACCCCTTCAACATTTCCCACCCATCCGAGTTGTCAGCCCTACAGTGAGTGCATGGGCTACAGCTGTTTTGCTGGGCCAGTTGATTGCCTAATTTAGAACATGGATAAATTCAAGTAAATATATCTTTGATTTGAACCCAATGGCTTCCTTGTCTGTTTGCCATCTGGAACATGTTGCTTAGGATAGCAATCTTGTGAAATTCTCCCAAGTCCTCCATACATTCTTCAGGACTAGCAGAACAGCAAAATGTCTATTACCCTGGGGTGATTATAACATATTTACATTAATGACTATATCACGACTTGTTGCGGCAGGCACAACGTAACATGACTTTGGCACAACATCAAGCGTTAATTTTGTCATATTTCATCGGGCTGGTTTTGAGATGCAAACTGTGATTTATTGCTTAATTCAGACATTGAAGTTATCAAACAAATCTGTAAGTTACTGAAAAATACCAGAATCTCAATCTCAAGCAAAATTCAGTCAGACAACAGAAATATATTTGCATTCAATTGTAATACTATATTTGTTGGTTAGATCAGATGCTAACTATGGATGAAAGGTGAGGGGGGTGGCACAAGGGTGTGTAGATTGACCCCCCAGAGAGGGATGTAACCCATCCCACCCTTCCCCACCCACCATTGCCAGGGGAAGTAACCTGATGATAACTCATGAAGCAGGGTCCAGTAACTATACCCATCCAAAATATTTGAACCATGGCAGAAATGCCAACTTAAATGCATAGGCATGCATTGGACTGGGCTGACCCAATTACACATGTCCCCTTCTGTCGAGTGACAATGCTGGACTATGTGACTATACATGACTACAGTGGCACCCATTCATCATTGTCTTTCCAATAACCCCAGGCCGCTCGGACTATCTATATAACAACTTTTTGTTTGTAAAACTAAGCTTAACCTGGGCAAGCGTGGTTTCTCTGTAGCTGCGTCCTAAATCTGTTATGAACTCTCCATCACTTTAAAATCATCTGGAACTATAGCCACCTTCCACAAAAAAACTAAAGATATATTTTTGTCAAAATTTTATTTCCACCTTAACTCCTTGTCCCTGTTCATGACAATGCTTAACGATTCTGGATTGTTGCCAGCGCTCAGAGGATTTTGGGACTATAGAAGTTTTACTATTATTATAAGTTGTAAGTTATATAAATACAGAACATGCATCATTTGCTAAATTCCTCTACTTAATTCCTTTTTCTAGACATTGAAACTGTGTAGCAACATTCAAGTCTTGTTCACATTCAACTAGATTTTTGATGGTAACATTATCCACTGGTAAATCAGTCGACGCTTGTGGTGCTCACTTGGCCCTTATTGCAAAGACTGACACTGCAGTTCCAGTTGAACAATGTATCACTACCAACCAAGACTTTCCTCACTCCTGCTTCACGATGAACCCAACAGGTAAATCAGTCGACACTTGTGGTGCTCACTTGGCCCTTATTGCAAAGACTGACACTGCAGTTCCAGTTGAACAATGTATCACTACCAACCAAGACTTTCCTCACTCCTGCTTCACGATGAACCCAACAGGTAAATCAGTCGACACTTGTGGTGCTCACTTGGCCCTTATTGCAAAGACGGACACTGCAGTTCCAGTTGAACAATGTATCACTACCAACCAAGACTTTCCTCACTCCTGCTTCACGATGAACCCAACAGGTAAATCACACAAGATGTTTTCTCCGTGTACAAACGAAGACAACCTATTACAAATACAGCCTCTTTCCAAGACCAATTCCACAACTGAACGACATCTCCATTGCATATACACAAGCAGATTCCTCGGTCAAGTACAAGACTGAACTGACCTGGACTGAATTTAAACATAAAAAGAAAACAACACGTAAACGTTCCTTCCTTTCCTAGCTACCTGTTCAGATATTCGCTATCTATCTACGACATACAATATAAAAATTTGAGGGGTTTGCTCTTTTGTGAAGAAAAAGATGAAATCAGTATGGCACCATTACACATTTTAATAACTGCACTCAGCTCAAATTGGCCACATAATTTAGGATAAAAAGTCCCATAATTCATTTACATGAGTTGAGCAAACTGACAGGCTCTCTAGTGTATCTGACATGAGGTAACTTTAACCGAAACAGATTCTCTGTAATGGGAACTATGTCAGAGGAGGCATTCCCCCAGCCTTCCAGGCAGTTAAGATTAATGACTGGCACCAATTGATGATGAATTGCCATCAATCTGCAATCTCATGACCAATGAATCTTCCAAAATGTCATCGATTCCACTGTAAAATGGAAGTCACTAAGTGATCACTGCTTCCACAGGACCAGTCAACTTCTATGAACACATACAACTGTTGCCATGGTGATAAGTAAAAATAGCCGGGAACTCACTCATGCAACAACTGAAATCTATCCACCCTCTATTACCCCACGCCTAAATGTAACACTCTAAAACATTAGACAGCACATTTTTCACAATTTTCCCTGTCAGCCAGTGAATGACACCAACTCCCAGTCTGAAGCTGATAAAAACATGAATCTGCCATTACACATTTGGCCTCTGTAGCTAAACGCATCTAAGTGTCACTGTGGACTGGCAGCTAGCTCAAAACTCTAATTTTTGGCCCTGAATCAGTGGGCCCTTGATGAGCTGAACCAGATGTCAATGATCCAAAATAAGCCATGCTTTTGGCAAGTATATTACACCACGACTATGATACATTACAGTCTGGCTATACCCAGGGAAACAAAAACACTGATACTGCCTTCAAGGGACTTGGCATGGATTCAATAGCATCCTATGTGGTCTTCTAAATTCTAACCCATGCTATATGACTTGAATGATGGTGGCTGGAAATAAAGTCACATCAATAAACACAAACGCAAAGTCACAAAAAATGCCACGAGAGTAAAATTACAGGAAGGACAATATTTTACGTATCTTTAGGCACTTAACACTGCTACCATGGATAGGACTTAATTCATGGTTAATGCATTACCTCTCATGTGATTCAAGGTTAACATATTGCAAATGACAGCGTTCATAGCAGTGCCCCCGTCACTGTGCATGAGATCATAAAGGTATATATACCTGTAGAACAATATTTTAATCAGTCACCTGCTTACCAGGTTTAGATAACATTGTCAAAAATGACAATCTTTGTAACTTCACCTAACAAGTACCTGGCATGGCTTTTTATTTTGTAATACTAATTTTCTGATTAAATTCTTAGACCCAAGCAATGGTTCTAGCCAATATAATTAATAGCTATCATCCATATGTCATAATGATTTAATAATAATTAATAAAGTTGGCCAAGATTCAAGTCAAAGCAATCCATACAATCAGTCCAAAATATAAAGTCAGATGATACAATGGCTAAATATTTAAGCATTAGTTAAATACACACAGTTGGTTAAACTATTTGCACCAGGTAAACCATGCCTTAGTTTGTGCTAGGTACTAGTGTGAAACTATTTTGGTCCAAAGCAATGTAGTGGCTTCCATAATGAAGGGAAATGTACTGTTTATATGACGGCGATTCCTATATTCAGGCATTAAGTTTTGACAACACAAAATTAAGTCTGTGCTACTGAACTAACTAGCTCAAGCCAACTACCACCAACATGTGGTACATCAGCTCTCGCAAGATATGATTTAGTCGGGAATAATTTCTCTGCACAGATGCGATTTTATTGTAGCTATGATGGCGCCAGCGACAAATGAGAATCAAATGCATATGCACGCTTGCACTGATGGGATGATTTGATAGCATCCAACGGAAATTAAAGAGCCAGCCAGGATGCCCTAGAATCATCACTGGAGTTTATTACTACAGCCTAGCACAGTGAAACCATTTCCAATGTTATTAGTGTCAAATGGTGCAAAGCCTAAACAGAACAGAACAAATATGCCTATCGTTAAGTTCAGAAGTGAGCTGGCTATGTGTCAGATGAAGCAGCTCAGATGAATGGTGCCTGTACACTAAAATGGGTTTAGGGTGATGAAAGACGTTCACACGAGAAATGTGCTAGTAACTATGTGCACAAGTTGGGTGTGAAAATGGAAACATCATGGAATCCGATAAAACATTGCCAACTGAACTAGGACTGAAGGAGTTTGCCCAAAGGGTCCACGGAAATGTGCTATTCAAAGAGTCATATCTGTAACAAGAAGATCTTGATTGATCAAAAACATCCTAAGTTCAATTTATGGATCCGTGTAATTGTAAATGATGTATGTATACATGTATGACACGAATGTTATGAAAATTAAACTGCTTCTCTTTGGCATTATAGAAATGTTCCTAAACTGTATAAACCATGGCAAACATTTGTAATTGCTTTGGGCATCGTGTAGGTAAAACTATTTTTATAGAGCATATTAAATAAGATGAAAGGCTTCAAAAGCTTGTCCAGGGCTGGGGCATAACTGCTCTCTAAAAGAATGAAGGTAGTGAGTGCCCTGCATAGGAGGAAGGTGCTGACTGGATAAGGTCATAGCGACATATTGAAGGGAAGACAGTTGGATGTGAGATTGTCAGATTGAACGTAAAAGACAGTGTACTCTGGATATAGCTAGGTGGGTCACCTGTGTTGTTTTAGCATAGAATTATTTTTTTCTCAAGGGGTAGTCAACAATATTCAGTGTTTCCAAGCATGAACAATGAGGGCTAATTGGGAGTGGTGGTCAGGGTGAGGGTCACAGAACTGTTTTAAATTAGAAACATCATACGCCATTTCTTGCTGTCTGGTGTATCGAAATGTAAAATGTGACACTTAAAAAAGAAAATAAGCCTACTTTGATAAGCTGAGGGAAACCCTTACAATGTGCTAAAAAATATGTGGGTGGGGATAACGTTTTGGGAGAGGCAGCTATCCAAGATGGTCTAATGGTTCTCTTCTATTTGTACCATCCTACCCTATGCTATTCAGTGTGCATACGAACACTTAGAAGGATGCTATTCGGGACCTATGACCTGTTCACAATGGACTTTAGCCAACAATATACATTGCCTGATTTATCACCCATTGGATGTTGATCAAGATAAATTCTTTGTTTCCCTTTGCTGTTACAGTGGTACACCGCCCTTACAACCAGTCATATAAACACCTCATAAATATGACCACTTTCACATTGATGAAAATACTGATGTTAATATCAAACCCCAAGGCCAATTCAATTTAGGAGCATCTCGGAAATACTATATTTTATTTAATAATCATAGTGCCAAATCAAAGATAAACAAACTAAGAAAAAGTAATTATACTAAAAAAATTGTATAACACTAATATAATACATGTTTATAAAAATATTGAACTACATCAAAATTAACTTGAAGGAGATATTAAAATGAAGTTCAAAAGAAGTGAGTCTAGTCGAAACTTGAAACATGCAAGAGTGTCCGAGGCATTAATGTGGTAAGCTGTGTTCCATACAATCATTGAAGATACCATGGATGAGACAGCACTGACGAGAGTGCACATAAACATCATAAATAAGACTATTCTTGACTATTATAGGCCTTATTTCAAATGTTCTACTATAACTATGAATCACAAAAATTATTTAGATTTTTGATGTTTCATTAATATTCTCCTCTTATTTTGTATTCAGTGGATACTAAATCTTAATAATCTATTTTGCATTTGATTGTTAATAAATACTGATCTTCCATCTTGCATTCTGCTTTTGTTGATAGGCCTTCGTTGCACCGTATTCCTACAGTTGATAGGCCTTCATTGCACCATATTCCTACAGTTGATGGGCTTTCGTTGCACCGTATTTCTACAGTTGTAGTGCTACATAAACAAACAAGCTAATTTATATCACTTGCGGTTCACCTATGAATTGTGACAGTCGCCTTAGTACGAGCCAGTGGCCACATCTGAATACACATCACACATTGAGTGCCATATGGTGCCTTCAAGTCTTCCCGTAATCCAGTCCAGTGGAATGGAACAAACATCTTTGGCACGAGTGGCTGTGAGTATCCTCCTACTCTGAGGGCCAGGATTCAATTCACCTGGCTGCTGTTGGGCAATTTGATTCATTCCATATTGCCTCAGTTCACTCGGTTGTATAAACGACAGTGTGGTAATTACGTTAATTGACAGCTTTCGTGCAATAATTGCAACTTAGCTGAATGGTTCTCAACAAACCTTCATCTGTTATAGATGTTAGTCATTTATGGTGCATGGTTGCCTAGTAGTTAACACATTAGTGAGAATTGGGTTCGAATCCTCTTGTTGCCATTCGAAGTCTGGACAATTTAGTTCAATCCACATTGCCCCAGCTCACAATGGTCAATGACCAAACACTTCCCTGAGAAGTTGAGTTTGTATTCGAGTGAATAAGTCTGCCAGGGGGTAAATACAACATGTCTGCCAGGAGGTAAATACAACAAACTAAGTGTCCCCTAGGGAGAAGATATGATATTGTGCTTTATAACAACACACTTTATTTGAGGAAACAATCTTGCTGTGTGTTCACTTGAAGATCACACCTCAGGCTTTCACATCAATTTGTTTGGCTTTCACTAGTTACTCATCCTGACATTCAGCAAACTGTGCAAAACTCTATTTAATTGTCATCATTCATCACCCGCAATCAAGATGAAGTGTTCTACATTAGTCCATGTCTCCACCTGCAGGAATGTTCCTAGAACCTCTACTTGTTGCCCTGTGTCTTGAGTTATGACCTCAGGGTGCATGACATTGCCTCTATTCTTGCTACTCTGGTGAATAGACACTAAAGTACTAGCTTGACAAGGCAGACTTTCTGATCTGGACGTTTGCAACAGTCTGTCAATAATACTGATATACAGTATCAGGGTACTTGAGCTATGGGCACTAACCCTGGGGTGAATTGCTTTCCATAGTATAAGTAGGTGGCGAAGGCCGCCTCATTCTCTTTCTGATACAGAGGCAGTGATCTTGAGGGCTTTAAGTGTACGTATGAATGGTGGACAAAATGGTGGACAAAATGTGCCAATACAGTGTCGCAACTAAATAACTTAAGATTTAAAACTGACACACACTAACTGTTCCACATATATATTCCATGACCTACCATCAAGAAGTAGAAGAAATATATACTCCAAATAATTGATTAGGAGTATTTTTATCGTGAATAGTGGGTGATATTTCCATAACTCAACCTGCGAACGACATCACGTGATGTTACGATCTTCATAACAAAACGTCATAATTTTATATTTATACATGATTATTGTCAAGTAACTTTAGTAATATATGTATAATAATTATTACATACACGAAATACGTGTTTATTGTGTGTGTTTATTGCATTTTAGTAATGTTCAAAATGTCCTAGACCAGTTAGTTTTCAGTGGCCTGGATCCTTGTTGTTCATCAGAAATGTGACTCTCTTGCCTAAGCATAAGAGCCTTGTCATCTAGGACAGTTGGTCTTCAGAGGCAATACAGTAACAGCGATTAACTTGTTTCTGACATAAAAGAAAATTTGCAATTTCAACAGGTTACATGCTACGAACACATTTAAATTAAATTACCACCATATAATACTGATGCACATCCGTTATGACCTACATTGAAATCACTATAACTTTTGCATTTGAAACTATGACTACAACAAAGATCATTGCGACCTCAACAGGGTCATTATAACCTCTACTAAAATCATTTGAAAAACAATTAATAATAATAGTAATATCATCGTACATGGTGCAATTAGTGATACGAGCAATAGACCACCTGTCATACTGCAGACCTAGGTTAGAAACTTGTTCTCAATGTAATTGTCAGAAGCTTTGCATATTTCTCTTAATCTACATTGCCTCAATTCACCTAGCTGGATACATGTGTACCTGACTCTAAAGGATTTTTCTGTGATACGCACGCATCATATCCAGCTGGATGCAAACACAGAATGCGTGCACACATATCCAGATTTGGTGGAATGGAAAATTATTATAAAATCATTACAACCTCTTCTAATCTTGTGACCATGCCCTGTTGTCAGGTCACAGTGACCTCTATCAGTGACCTCTACTGCGATAATTTAAGAAACATGGCACCGGGTTCAGTGTTCCACTATGATTATTTGACAGACATGGCACAGAATTGAAATGCTAACTCAATGTCCAATGTCTGTTTGTTCTTTATTGTAAAATCATGTTACACAGTATAAACTATATATATTCCACATGCTGATTGGCCAAATGTTTTTATTTTAGTGCCACATAAAAAAAAAATAATTTGACATGTTTATTTCGAATGTTGTGACTAAAATGTCGTGTTGACATTGCTGGCTGAACAGCAAGGTCGATATACACATAAAGAGATAACAGTCAAAACCACGGTCAAATTATATTTAAAAATAATGGTCAACATCACGGTCAAATTATATTAAAAAATTGTGGTTCAATAAAACACTTTAGGGTGATCAAGATGTCAGAACAGATATAGTTTATAGTTATTCTATATAATATATAATATACTATATAAAACAATTTTATGATAAAAATGAAGAGACTTGTCACTAGGGGACCGTTTCACTAAGACAAAGAGCTCATAAGGGAAACTCATCATAAAACAAAATAAATCCATCACAGATTTTAAGAGCATTTTCAAAATGCGTTTCACTAACATGCTCATAAAGCCCATCATAGGCCAGTGATCAATAATTTTCATCATAAGCTCCACAGTGTGAACAATTGGGCAAAATAAACAGAAAAATTTTCCAAAAGTGGCTGATAATACATTCTGTCAAACACTTTTAAACCATGTTTGATTTATTTGTTCACTGGGTGAAGAGAAAAAAAATCATAAAAAAAAGAAGACACCGTGTCACAGAGGACAATATTTCTGTGACATACCGGCAACGTGTTTTGAAAAGTGAAGTTTTGACAGTTTTCAATAACAAAGCTTGCGGAGAGCACCAACAACCTTAACCATAGTTGTTTCATCGAGTATATATGATATGAAGGTTAGGGGTGTACATATTTTGGTTAGATATAGCTTAAAATTGGCATTTTTTTTTAATAGCAAACGTTTCGTGAACAACCTTGACCTTCGTGATGCTGTATAGCAGCGCATACAATGACTTGTCAACATCAGTGCTGTAAAATAACGATGTAAACAAAAGCCATAATTTGCGAACTATTGATCGCTAACATTTAGAACATTTCATTCCCACATCTCTACGTAAAATTGGAGTCAAGATAATAGTTAGGTAAATTTGACTGTTTATGATGTATATGTTTCACTTTATGAGCGGTCTAACCACGTTGTTATTAAGGAGTGTGTTAAGAGCGTCTCTATAAGCGTTTTTGTGATTTATTCTTAGCGAAACGCAATTTTCTGTTTTGATTATAGCTAAGGAGCGAAATCGATTTTAAAGAGCGAAATGGCACTAATGAGCTCATGAATCTTAGTGAAATGGTACCCAGATGTTACAAGTAATCTACCCAACTGTTCCAGATGTAGATAATATCCACCCCATCTGCTCAGGATAAGCCCCCCTTGCCAGGAAGCAGAGGATGCCAATGAAGCCAATAAACACATAAACAGTGCTGTGGCAGCATCAGTCAGCAGTCCTGTCAGTCTATAGGGCTGGCATCATCCTAGTACAGATCTCAGTTCAGATTACTGTTACTATCATCACGCTGGCAGCAGGGTAAAGCTATGGGTCTGACCATCTGTGGTTTCATCTTCCCAGAACTGCCTTATGTATCTCTCTGTAGCCAATAGACAGTCTTGAAGTTTGGTAATCATGTTCCTTTCTCAAACAGATTGAATCTTGCATAGCGATGTTGCGAATATCCCAGGTGTTTTCCTAACTTTAAATGTAATTTTCACGTGCATTTAAGAAAAAGTGACACTCTACACAAAAAAGTTACACACTACAGGCCCCCCCTAACTGGAAGGGACATCTGTTCCTGGCAATCGAGTGCCCCCCCACCATTCCACTTGACAGAGATGCCAAGGCATGTCAGGTGGAATTCTAGGGTGATCTTCCATCAGGGCTCCTTGCAGCATTCCACAGACAGCCAGCCCCTGGAATGCAGGTCCCACCCAGGGCATGGGGTCCAAACAATTGGGGAACCAGGCTTCCTAATCATGTAGTTGATGTTGGTGTAATGACAGACATATAACACTGTCATCCACTACAAATGGCGTAACTCTGTCCTAACTTTGGCTGTGCTGGGTCCAGGCCGCTATTCATGTTGCCATTGGCTATATATCCACTGGCATTTTTGGAACACAAAAAGGAGAGGGGTAAGATTGTATAAGATCAACATTTTAAAATTAGTTTATTAGACATCACTAGAAGCGTGTCTGTTATATTAATCAAACACGTGGATAAACAGGAATAAGAATACTTCGGTTGGATTAAATAAAATTTCCCAGCAGGTGACGCTAGAAAAAAATGTCACAGTTGTCTAGGGATCTGTTTTGTTGCATTTGTGAAAAGTGCTGTAAAACTTGCAAATATGCACTTGGCTGTTCCCAAAAATCAGACCAGCTACAAATAGTAACTTTTTCTTTAAATTGCAATTCAATAATTTTTTCTTAGATAACTGACAGTGAAGTGTTACACATCGCCAACCAGAGATTGTTTTTCCTATGAGAATTGTTGTCATGTGCAGTGGAACATCCCCAAAAAATGTAAGCGATTGTGCAGTAGCATAGTGTGCACTGCTTGTGCAGTAGTAGCGTACGGTGCACTGCTTGTGCAATACCGTAGTTTGCACTGATTGTGCAGTACCATAGCATGCATTGATTGTGCAGTACCGTAGTGTGCACTGCTTGTGAAGTACTGTAGTGTGCACTGCTTGTGCAGTAGTAGCATAGGGTGCACTGCTTGTGCAGTACCGTAGTGTGCAGTGATAGCGCAGTACTGTACTGTGCACTGCTTGTGCAGTACCATAGTATGCACTGCTTGTGCAGTACTGTAGTGTGCACTGCTTGTGCAGTACCATAGTGTGCACTGCTTGTGCAGTACTGTAGTGCACACTGCTTGTGCAGTACCATAGTGTGCACTGCTTGTGTAGTACCGTAGTGTGCACTGCTTGTGCAGTACCGTAGTGTGCACTGCTTGTGCAGTACCGTAGTGTGCACTGCTTGTGCTGTACCGTAGTGTGCACTGCTTGTGCAGTACTCTACTAATAAGGATCTGACTCATATAAAAGAACTCGTCATCCAACAGAAGTTGTGCCAAAACAGTTAGTTGAGTCCTATAAGTCCTACATGATGCATGAGAGAAAAGTGACAGATGTCAACAGAGAAAGACCAAAAAAGTAGTTGACAGTACATCATAAGAGGAAAGTTTGGCACTGCTAAGTGAAGGGATATTCCAAAGAACAAGTATGATGAAAAAAATAGGAAATAATTAAGTTTTAATGACAAGCAGGAAACACTGTATGACGAACAGAAAAGAATGAAGATTGCATGATGAACAAGAAAGAATGAAGATTGAATGACGAACAGGAAAGAATGAAGATTGAATGACGAACAGGAAAGAATGAAGATTGTATGATGAACTGGAAATAATGAAGATTTCATGATGAATAAGAAATAATGAAGAATGTATGATGAATTGCAAATAATGAAGATTGTATGATGAACTGGAAAGAATGGAGATTGTATGATGAACTGGAAAGAATAAAGATTGTATGATAAGCAGAAAAGAAACACTGAGGTTCACACAGAATTGAGAGATCTCCCAAAGACAGAAGACCTGAAGGAAATATACCAGATGCAGTACGGTTGATAATACAACCAATTAGTCCTTGTTGTTTTGTACACCTGAACAATGACCACTGCCAGTTACTCACACAATGCACACTAAGTAACATATGACAGGTGGGTAGAATACTATGTACAGGTGTACATGGAATGTTACACATCTGGCTATGCAGGCAGGTGGCTAAACATAAGTCATGTAACCCAGTAGTGGAACATTGCTGTGAGGATCTGCTAGTGACTTCAGTAACAGCAGATGTAACACAGTAACAGTAAAAGCAACAATTGCTGTAACTGACCACACCGAAACAGTTTATAATAAGAACAAACATCAAATATATGTGTGTATGTGTGAATACGTATGTGTGCGCGCATGCCTCCCTGGGTGTGTAGTAGGAATTTGTAGTCAAGATGGTGATTTATTGCATTAATTAGCATCTTGTTTATTTATAATGAATAGACTGTAGCTGACTAGAACCGAGGACACACCAATTATTTCAATTAAAATACTGATTATTATTTCCTACACAGTTGTGTATTGTGACCAAATGTTGTAGTGACAGAATGTCCTACAATCACCAATAGCCTTGTTTGATTGAGTGACAGACTGTCAGACAGCCAGCCGGCCAGACTCCGACTGGTTCAGTAACAATGTAATTATGCGAAAGTATCACAAGGCAAGAAAAACTTAGCTCCCAGCATTAGCAAGGCCCCCAATCTCAGTACACATTACCCAGACATGTTTCTCATATAAATAGGACCAGGGGACAGCTAATTCCTCAAAATCTCCACAACCCAATATTATGCACATTTTTAGTTACTTCAGGATATTGACTTCCACAGTTTATTTAAACAAATATCCTTCATGACCATTTCATGCTAGGAAACACTGAATGTCAACTAACCCCCATCCATGGACAAATTGAAATGCTTCCCATAAACACCATTTATCTTCCCACCAGCACCAGATCCCTCCACAAGGACCATTATCTACCCCACCAGCACCAGATCCCTCCACAAGGACCATCTATCTACCCCACCAGCACCAGATCCCTCCACAAGGACCCTCTATCTACCCCACCAGCACCAGATCCCTCCACAAGGACCATCTATCTACCCCACCAGCACCAGATCCTTCCACAAGGACCATCTATCTACCCCACCAGCACCAGATCCCTCAACAATGCACACCATTTCCATTACATGGATTCACATTCAGTGGGCCATGTGGTCCATTGTGTAAGCCAGGCCAAGCCAGTGGATATGAAACTGATACGTCAGTGTCACAATTAGGAATCTCTTGAATCAATATGGCTCCTGTATTAATAAACACAGTCTCGAAATACATAAATTCCACATCGCTGTACACTATGTTTACTACAACAGCCATATTATGCCAAGCTCCATCACAGCGGCGACAGTAGGGCCAAAACAACACATACATACGCTGTGGGATCGAATGCCAGACAACAAAACATGGACAGTTGATATACTGGCAGTGCATACGTTGCTGTGCAACTGCTCCATTATGTCACACGCATTTATGTGACTTAAGCAATTCAAAATACATGTGCAATGTTATGAAGAAAATGCTCAAAATCACCCAAAATATATCTTTTATTTACACAGAAGATTCCATGTCTGATTAGACATGTCAATTAGCAATGATAATGGACTAATTGTAAAATAAAACGTATTTGTTGTGAAATCATATATAACAAATTTCGGCAGCAGAAAGGCTATTGTCGATGTAAAGCAGCGGTTCGTGCTGCGCGGTGCTGTATGCATAATCAGTCTGCATATGAGGAATATAATTATATGTGGCATTGCCTATATATATATATATATATGTATGTATGCATGCATGCACGCACGCACGCACGCACGCACGCATGCACACACACACACACACAAATGGCACGGTATATTGCCATAAAAAAAATCTAAATCTATAAACTACAGAATCTGATAGTGAACTATGAATTGGTCAATGTGTAATAGCTACCGGTAACTGGTTAACAAAGTAAATATAAGTAACATATTATGATTATTATTAACAAAATAAACTGTGGGTTATACTGAATGCATGCAACACTGGGGTAGAAAGTAACAGGAACAGATGGCAATAAAATTGTATGGCAACTGCCCTAAGGGTAAAATTTGGTAGGACAAGCACAAAGCCTTTATATGAAGACTTTGCTGAACCAGTGCACACTGCATGAACCTATACTGACATCTGTTGGCCATCTGTGCTCCTCTCAGACACACAGACCACAGTACCCCTGTTCCTCAGAAACTGGACCAAGTCGTGGGCATTACCCATCACTGACCAACCATGGCCTTAGAATGGTCAGTGAACAGGTAACTCACAGGTGATGACTTGTCCACTGTTCATTCAACCCTGGTTGAGGTCATGGCTTATAAACCCCAGATGTTGACCTGTAATCAGTTCTCTTTACACCCATCTCATCAATGGTGGCAATTTACTGCACCAATGCCTAGCACATTCTTCTTATCACCAGCATACTCTCACTTTGGTGGTTTCAAAGTGTAACCTCAACATACTGATTGGCCTGTGCCCTTTTGCTACAGTGATTCAGCTGGGATTTTAAATTTAGGGGACACATGTTTCATAGTCTTTAAAAAGTTAAATATGCGAGTCTCAGATCGAGCACATAAGGCTGCGATGACAGACACTTCTCACCAGCAAGCGCCTTACCATATTCAAATGTTTACAGCTTAAATGCTGTCAGTTTATGTGTTTGAATCAAGAGAATCAAGAGTCATGCATTGGCATGAGACTGAAATAATATAAATAAACTTCCCATCCGGACTGTGCATCACTGGTGTCATTTTAGCATTGGATATATCTGTCTGAGTACTCAATTGCTTACCGACACCAGCTGAATATTACGTCAGTCAGTCCGGTGAGTATTAGATTATTCATAGCATTCGCTTGTGTCTGGACCTTCATTCATATGACGCAATATCATGAGGCAGTACAGAGGCCAGTTTGGTCACATGACATGGCACAGCAGTGACAGCACTACCCTAACCTAAACTGCTCTGTCGTACATAGGCTACATTCCAGGGTTGAAAAAAATCATGATTTAAAACAAAATTAAAACAATTGGATTTTTAAAATTTAAATCATATTTTTTTGATTTATTAGATTTTTTTGATTTTTTTTTTTAAAACCGGTATACACAAAGTCATAAAATATTTTACTATCAGGCTATCTGGTGTCAATACAGCTACACAAGTGTACGCATTTTGTGCTTTTGTATTAAAAAACACACAAAACTTTGTTGATCTCGATGTTTGTAAACAATTAGTTGTGTTAAATTCATATAAATCAGCGATTAAAAAAACCGGAAGTAAAAAAAACAAAAAACCATAAATCAGTGATTTTTTTGGAGCGATTTAAATCATGATTTAAATCAAATGATTTAAATCAAACAACCCTGGTACATTCAATGAAAGTAGGTGTTGCTCAACTATGTGTGACCTTCAACAAAATTGTGCAGTCTTATTTTGCGCAGCATTTAAAAATTAAATATGAAAATGTCACAAAATCATCTCCTAGCTGATAACTGGTGTGGTACTCCACAAATGACCCTATAATTGGTGGGGTTTCTACAGACCACCAGCTGTGCAATATGAGGTGATGATGGGGGGACATTTACCCCCTGCACTGGGGTCTTTTACTTCCTTTGGCAGTTACCACACAGAAGAATCCTGTTTCAGTTTCTCATTTCAAAGAAATTTTTTGTATTAGATGATTGCTGGCTAGGATTAACATCACTAATACTGACTTCAAATTAATGTAGTTATCAATCTGTAAAATAAGCTAATTAATACATATTTTCCCACAATTTTTGTTCTATTTCTAGATTTACTTGTTGTGCTGTTACTTCTCTCCAGAAACTCGAGTCCTACCCTGAATCTATAAATTGTTTCCCACCATGAACTGGGCCTTATTTCCTACTTAAGGCTATGACTTTTTCTGCAACTTTTTCTAAGCACCGAGCCTGGTACCTCCCGAAGGCAAGAATAAAAAAATGCCACCCGCTGAAGTCTACTCCCAGTCTACTGAAGCAGCCAGGATTTGCCTGGGGGCATTGATTTATGGATCGACTGTTGAAACTACTGTTTAATCAGACGTCTTAAGTGGCCTAAGTTGATGTGATTATCACTAGGCCTCTTCAGGGGAGTATGCAGTTGTGTAAATTATGTGCAGCATAGCATTTCAAAGAGTTGTTGTTTTGTTTGTTTTTGTTTATGAAGCAAGACTAATATCCCCAATGCTGATTGGGTGAAGATGTAGAGGATATCCAGAATGAGGGTGGAGTTATCCTAGTATATCTCTCCCTGGGAGTTAGTTAGGAGTTATAATGCTACATTGGTTATGATGGCCTGTCCTCAATACCACTCTATTGTGTACAATAGTGAGTTTACACCCCGTTTATATATTTATAATCATTATTTTTAACTTATTTCTATTTTTACTGTATTTCTATGTTTTGCTAATTTATTTTTTAACTGATAATTTTTTAAAAGTTTAATGCATAATATTATTTGTATGCATATTGATCATGTGACTTCTCATCACGTGACAGAATATAGAAGCAAACGTTGGGTTTCAGATAAAATTATGTTGAACACTATTACATTAATGCATACTAGTTTGGCATTTATTCCTGCAAATTTGTAGCAGTCCAAGGAATTGTTCTCGGTCATGGGCCTTGTAGTATGCATGACTTGACATAGTGTGCCTCATCAAACACACACAAAAACAGGAAAATAACTGTGTTATTGGCCAGTGGCCATGCCCAATAATTAAGTGACACATGTAATGGTATGTGTACACAGATATTTCTATGGTGTCGTGCTACTGCAGTGGGTGTAATGACCAGGAAGCACCCTATATCTATATACCTGTTCTATCAATTATAGTCACCATAAAACAGCCCGCCATAAAGAGTACTTAGAGTGAGACAGCGGAGTTATAATGTACTATAGCTATAATTGCATATAAGGTCATACACCTCACATTTCACAGTCCTGATGTTTTTTGACCAGATGTTCCATGTCCAGCGATAGAAAGCAAATGTCCTGCTTTTTTATGGAATTAACGCAATGTTTTGCAATACAATGAACTGCCATTTTATTCCTATTGGCTAATAGCATTCCAAAAATTAATTATATTTAAAACGGCCTGGCGATTTCTGCCGCTAGCGAAATAAATTGGCAGTATAAGTTGCATCATGTGATTGCATTTGGATTTAAGCCAACCTGGTATGAAAAAGGAAGTTCACTAAAAAAAATTGATTGACACCTATGACGGGTTGACACCTATGTAATTCTTACTGTCACAACATTGGTTGGACAGTGCTGGTACTTACATCTCTGATCTCATTGGCGGCTCCCTTGTACTGTTGGAGTTCATAGAGGACTGTGTCCGAGTACTTGAGAATGGCCTCAACACGCGTCCAAACTGGCAACTCAGCTTCTGTCGGCTGGACATCTATAGCAGAAAGACAGGCTCTGGTGAAGTGCTCTCATTCCTTTATCACTCTCAGGGTGATAGAGAATAATAATGTTATAATAATAAGTTTATATAAATGTTGAATATTACAATAAGGGAAGTTTTGAAAATGTCTCCTTCGTAATTTGGAGTAAAACGAACAGCTTTGAAGATTGTGCTTCTCTCTCCATTGCTCCTTCTCTCTCCATTGCTCCTCCAATATAATGATGAATAAGAAACGTCTTAAGATATAGTTTAAGTCTTAAGATATCTCCATCACCAAGGGGACAACAATTATTCTTTATTGATTGTTCACCGAGTCATTGAGAAGAACAGGAAATATTAACATTTCTCCTTTATTACTTTTTACCATAGGAGTAAAAAACTAGAAGTTTTGAAGATGCTTATTTCTTAACTGTTTACCAAATGATCAAACAAATGAGTGAGAAGTTTTGAAGATCCTTCCTTCATCAAGCGAGCCATTTTGTACCAAGAACTGTAACAAACAGTACTGGTGTGTTACTATTAGCATCGTATATTGTTCTTCTCTAAACTCCTTATCATACTAATGCAAAGTTTCTCATTTCACAGAACTGTGATGCTTTCAACTCTTCATAGAAGCACAATTCATGTCTACATTGTAGACACTTTTTGGCCAGTGTAACAAGACAATAACTACTGAAGGGCTCATATATGAATTTATGAAAAGGCTGTAAAAATCTTATTTTACGAACCCTGAATTTAATACAAAATTACTCCAGTCATGTCATGCTAGGTGTACATTGTTAAACCTTTTGATGTCAAATAAACACACGACTCACAACAAAGGTTTAGCAATGTACGCCTGGAATTAGAGGAACATATTGTAAACACGCATACAGACAAACAAGTACAGTAGGTCTTGTTTATTGGCATACTTTAGTTTCCAAAGATTATGGCTGGATTAGCAAAGATTGTGGATTGACAGAGAATAATGAAGCAAATACAATGCATCAAGATTGTTCCCACTCAAAAGCAGGTGGATTACCGAAGGAAACGGATTATTGAAGAACATATAAAGGAGACATGACTGTTACTGTATAAAACAGACATATAATATTAAAACATTACTCATTTTACATAGCCATTATTCGTGTTTACCCAATGTGGCTAGGTTCTAATGATATATGTGGTCTTCTACATTTTTACAGTAATTAACACAAATCACAACAAGCAAGAGATATAATTTCTCATCAGCTAACCTTATTATCAGTACCATGTGGGAGGCCATACAGACTGCAACTCACATGGTCAGTCATTAAATACCAAATCACCTATTCCTTGTGGGCCAGACTGGCTGGTAAGTTTACCATGTGTTAGGAAGATATCTTGAGTAAACCACATAATGAGCCACCAGCAGAAAGCAGACACCTTCTCATTAGAGAAACTGACATGATTCTAATCAAGACCCCTGTCCCAGTTTTCTGCTATCTGTAGACAAGCTGGTCCTACCATCTCTCAATTTTTTTCTCCAGAAATTAACCCTGTTGAATTTACATCTTATGCCACAGATTTTAGTAATCAGAAATAATAATCTGAAACGATACAGGCATATTGATTTTCCTGTAATTAGCCACACATTACTGCAGCCAGAAACCAAAACATACTATTTACGCAATTTCATTCAACTGACCCTGTCATAAAACTGTCACCAAAAAAGAATTGGCAAAACCAACAACTCTAGTCTAACAGTCCTGTACCCAGGTTAGTTTGAAACCATTATCTAAATTATTGTAAATATGATATATAGACTAGTAACAGACACAGGCCCTCACAGTAAATAAAAACATTCCCAGAAATTCCTGCGGGAGGTCAAAGTGAGATTTTGACTGGCTAAAACACCCAAAGGCAGCCTTCAGCAAGAGGGTAGCTGATAAGCACCCTTGTTTATCTAAAGTTTAAAATAAAAGCGGGATAGCATATCACCGCAACACGCTACCTACAAAAAATATCCTTGTCTATTTTTGAGGAACCTTACACACAAACTCAGCCAAACAAACTCAGGTGGATTCTCGTGATCGGATTTCACAAATTTTCCCACACTTTGGATACCTTACAGGAGCCGCAGAATTGCTTCCCATGACACAGAAACTGTTCCACATTTGCCCAGAGATCCAGTATCACATGGAGTCAGCAGCGGAACATGTGTTCCTTATTCAGCAAGATTCACATTCCAGTGACTTTGTGTAGTAAACGTGTACTACATGACATAAATATACTTAGCACAGTGAATGACCGTGTTCAGGATGCATATCAAAACACTGGTGCAGCATTCAAAACATTGTTGATTACACCCATGGTATGCTAAATGGCATTTAATTAGTGCAGTATGTTGATAATAGGTTACGTAATAAGCATTTATAACTATTACCCTGCAGTTGTAGCTGTTTTCCTGATCATTCAGTAATTTACCCTTGGGAGTTAGGCTTAGTTATTATTCACCATTGGCCTGATAATTCATTAGAAAAATGGGCTCCAGGATTGTCACAGTGTCAGGATTGAGGTCATTTTGGGAGCGCATCCGTTTTAGAGAAAATAACTGTATGAAAATGGAAAGTTGCCAAGGAAGATTGAGACAAACAACCCGCTAGCTGGACGGGGACAATACACATTGGATTCATCCATCATTATCTACATAGATAATCTCTAGGAAAGTGCAGATTGTGCGTAACGTTTGAATTTTTTTAGAGCACTTTTGCATCAGATAAGTGAGTAAAGTTAATGTGGTCTGTACTAATGCACTAGACCTTTAGATTGATGACAATGGACTGTTGCTGACCACTCGTGTATTGACACAGTGGCTTCGAGGCTGAATGAACACACCAACATTTCACAATCAGTCATATGGCCTTGCTGTTTGCATCCAAACTCAACTTATGTAACATATTTTGGCTTTTCTTTACAAAACTAGCTTTCTTTCTGACAAAATATCACATTTGTTTGAGACTTTGTATTGGTTCTGTGTATACCGGCCTCACTCGATGTCACACGCACTGTAGGTTGCCTGATGTTTACAGAACTGCGCATGCACTTATCGGTCGTGCTGGTTAACATGTCAGCCCTTAGAGAAATGACCGCGGAATCCCCCACTTCTAGAACACATTCTGAGTAAACCACTGGCATGATATTCTTGATTTTAGTTGCACATGGTTAGTTTTTATAATCTCTTTTAGGTGCATAGCCCCAACATTTTTGACTGACTTTTGTTTCCCTTTAATTGATGTATGTGCCAGCAGTATCTAAATGCGTCCACCTTCCAATAACAAACAAAACTAAACCCAGCACACACAAGTACTCGCTTTCTGGCCAGCCATTATCCACCGTATCCAGCCACTCATACCTCGGAGTAAAATTGGATTCCAAATTAACCTGGACAAATCACGTCACTGACATAACTTCAAAATCTTCGAAATGTTTAGGCATGATTAAACGAACTCTTGGCCCATGTAAACCCGAAGTTAAGCAAACAGCCTACAACATGCTAATCCGGCCAAAACTTGAGTACTCTTCACCCATATGGAATCCCCACACCTTTTCACAAGTTAAAAGCCTTGAAAGAGTGCAACACTCTGCTGCCAGATTTGTTAAAAATGATTACAGACGGAACACAAATCCAGCAGATCTAATTACTGCCCTTGGATGGCCAACCCTCGAACGAAGGCGCATTATCAAACAAGCCACTACCTTCTACAAAATTCTAAACAACATTATTGAGATCACCCCCCCTCCAGGCCTACTAACTCGCTCTCGAACCCGTGGACAATACATAGCCCCCAAGTGTCGTATAAATGCAATGGTCTTTTCATTTTATCCCAGAGCCATTCGCATATGGAATATGATTCCATCAAAAATTACCAACATAAAAAACCCAAAATCATTTCAAGAAGCTATTATGGAACTCCCTTTCACCACACCTCCTCACCTAAACTGCCTTTAAAACACAGTGCTCAGCATAAACTTATCCATGGTGTGGGTATGGAGACTGTCTATGTGTGCATGTGGCAAGGCAGCGACAGTATCCATACACACAACCAACCTATTAAAAATTTTAGTTAAACATCCTATACATAAAATAAATAAAACTATCAGATAAAAACCATTTCAGCAACATTAATGATACTAGTCTTTTAATCGAACGTACCACCAACAGCGCATGCGCACAGTCCACCACAAACTCCTGCGTTAGCCCAAGTTTGGGCTGTTTGGAGTAAACCACTTGAGACTTGAGACTTGAGGGGTCTATTGATGTGGGGTAATTTCATGACACAGGTGGACAAGAACATGCTTGTAATCTGTGGGAAAATACCTGTCCTCAGATTGCTTTATGTTGACATTACGCACAGTCTCTCAAGACTGAGACTGTTGCTGAGGAATCAAACAGATGTTACATATGCAAGACACAGTTGTTGTTTTTTTTTTATTCCCGGTAGGTGGGGTAGCTGTTCTGTTTCACCCATAATCTCCAGTGGAGTATCTAGAAATTGTCTCACCCATATTCCTTCATCGACAACAGAAAGATGAAATTCCACTCAAGTAATAATTTTAGGTACAAATAAATTCCATTAAAAAGTTTGTGCAAAATAAACGACAGCTTAACATGACAATTCCTACATGGTCGTCAAGCTAACAAAATAACAGAACATGAACTCTTTCTCTTCTGACACAATAACCATGCTTCTAAGTACTTCATTTATCCCAGTCCCAGGGAGTTTTGGAACCAACTGTGCTTAGCCCACATCAAAGGTACAGGCAAACCCATGACCAGATGTGGAGATAAGACATAAAATCCCCCCTGACACAACTCAAGTCACCTGACTCCCAAATTCCAATTACCCAGTAGGGGCAGTAGGGGTAGATTAGGGTATTATGTCTTACTCAATGTCATACTGATGTTGCTACAGCACCCAACACCACTGTCCAACAAGTCACAGGCCAAAGCACTAGTTCCGCCTCCCAACAATGAAATATCAGTGATTCTGTAGATCCAAATTTGATCGTGGCACTTCACAGCATATTAAAAATCAATAGTATGGAATGGAAAATAAACAAATAAATAGATTAAAATACTAGTATCAATAATTATTATTTAAAAATAAATATATGTATATGCACAATATATATATATATATATATATATATATATATATATATATATATATATATATATATAGCAATATAACAATAATAAAATAACAAAATAAATAAATATACATAACACCCAAATAATACTTACTAGTTATCCTCTTTGCACCATAGTTGGTGCATAAGGCCACCTAAATAATACTAATTTAAAATGATTATATACAGGTATTATACATAAGGGTATATATAATACATTAAATAGTCAAATGAAGTTTAAAAAATATTGTTTTTAACCCATTAGAGCCTGCAACGGCCGCGGCCAGCCGCTCTCTCCAGCCTGGAATGGCCACAGCCAGCCGCATACAGGACCCACTATTAAAAAAAAATCCTGCCATTTAACTACTGAACTAAATGCTATAAAATTTTGGATACATTTTGCAACAACATCAGCTCATTATGTGCATAGGTTGCCCTTTTGGAAATCTTGATTTTCATCAGTTTTGTAAACGCCATCTCGAAAATTTTTATTTCTATATTTTTTACACCACATTTTTTATGACAAAATATGGTGTAACCTGAAAAATAACTGTTAGAATTTGATAATTTTTTCAGTGGTGCAAAGCTAACACATATAGCTACATTTTGGGTTGCATAGGGTTATAGCATGGGATCATTGTCACATGTCAGTCGCAAGGTAGAATAACTTTCAAAGTTTTAACAAATTTACTATTTTGTCTTTGCAAATTGTGATCAAATGTAAACATTTTATTAATATATCCTATTTCTATGTATACAGGCATGTGGATAAATTACTACTCTTCAAAATAAACACAACTTGTAATTGTCAATATTGAATAGTTTTTCTACAGATTTCTGCAAATTGTGATCAAAGGTAAAATCGCTCGAAATTTGCCAGAAATCCTGGGAACAGGTAACATGTTTTTTTATAAAATGCTGGGGCCTAATGGGTTAAAGTACTCACTTTCGAAGTCAACAAATATGTCTCCCTTGGCTGGCGAATCATCCTTGCTGTACAACACCCGCAACAGGTTGCCCATGGTGACGGCAGGCGGCGGAGACGACCTCCAGTCTACAACAAGGTCCACACCATAACACTCAGACACAACATGGTGAAACACGTAAATGGCTCCAGTGCCAAGAAATGTTGGTCTTGTTTACCTGGCAGAAAACTTGCTCCAACCACATCTTTTTGTGAATGTTACTCATATAGCTCTGGTATGGGAAGGTGTTGGTTTTGGAAAAAGACCAGTGACCGTGTCGGGTCTTTTGTTACCGCATCATGCCAATCATGTTTACATGCTGCAGACTGTATTATAACTTTGCATTTTTTACTTGCACCTACATTTTTTAGATCAACAGACTACCTACCACATCATGGTCATAATATAAATGTGTTTTTGTCATAATTGAGTATAGTACTGCGGTATAATACAAGGGTGTATTACTTTATTTTACATAATATACACACACACACACACACACATATATATATATATTTTCCTAGAAATGCTCTGTGGCTCTGTTATATAATTAATTTTCAGGTCAACTTCATATTTCAATGAATGGATAGAAGTTGCCTACAAAGTTGCCACAACTGGACTAGCTGGTGACAGTATTTTAGGAGCACATGCATTGCTGCAACAACTATTGATATTTCTTATGCATATCAAGTTATATCAATATTGTTACGACTGTAAAATGGCTTCAGATTTAGCCTAATCCTCCTTTGCCACTGACTTATGCTCACACGATTGGTGCTTAAAGCTGGATTTGTTGGATACGCGGATGGGAGCTTACATTCCACTGCATATGTTGCCAGTAGCCCAGTAAACAGGATGTCGACCCTCAAACAAATCGTCTTTCTGCTGTTTACAAGCTTGGGTAGTTTAGGTCACTTCAAATTGTCTCAATTCACTGTATCAATGGGTACTTGGTTATAGACAGCAGTAGATACATGCGAATTAAGTTTTTTGTGCAGTGATTGCAGAATGGTTGAGTGCTTCCCATGTCGAGATGGCATTGGAATGAACAGGTCTGCCGAGGGGAGGGGGGGGGTGTGGATGCAGTGCTAAAATGTTTCGAGCGGTCATACGGACTTGACACCTTACTATATCACACCTTATTTTTTTATAACAATAACAATATTTAGGTACAAATTTATACAGTTGAGTGAACTGAGGCAAACAAAATGGTATACATTGAGTACATAACCCAAGTCTCTGGTGAGAAAGGCCAGTGCCTTAGCCACTGTTTCACTCCGTCCCAACAGATTTCACTTAAGACATAAACTACACTGTATTCAATTGTCCTTAGGAGACCATCAGATCCTTGTGCCAGAGGAATACATAAGCTTCAAGGTCCCATGTGTATGCGCCTCAATAAGGTGTCCAGGCTGTGTATATTGGAGGTCAGCAATCCTGAATATATAACATACATGCCAACTCCTGCGGTCTACCTGAAACTGGATCTTCTGAAATGTTATGGTCTTACGGGCGGCCATAACTGACATCTGTCAAAGTTTTCTGTGTTTTGAACCAGGTGTTTTTTGTATTACAAGATGGATTTTGGCTACAAGTTTTACAGGTGTGCACCACTCAGGATTGGCTTGTATGATATAGGTAACCTGAAGGCAATGTTTGTGTAGCCAGTAACATACACATGATTCAGTACTATGGCTAGGTATCATAACTATTGTGATCTAGAGAACTAAGCCTACAATCACTGAACTGCGAAATAAACCCACATGCGGGACCTGTATTTTACACGGAGCAAGACAGGTGATTCACACTGCTGTGTCATGCAAAGGTCAACTTTGTGCACAAAGTAGCTTTTGAAATAGATCACAAACATGATATTCAGCTACACGCCAGCAGAAATTAACCCACAAATATGGTACTCTGTCAGCCTGCCAGTACTAAACACCATGCAATTACTCTTGTTTTGTTCCACCCATGCAAACTGCTAGTTTCTGACAAAGTCAGATAGATGTGATTAAAAAGATAAACCAGAATACATAAAAGCCCCCCCCACACACACACAACAGGATGAAACATCGCTACGGGAAAAGTGCACACAAACACCACTACATTAATTATGAGAAAAAACAGAAATGAACCTGTCTTTATATTTTAATCCACTGTGCATTGTTTGAAGGTGGAAGTTGTTGTACTACAGGTTTGTATAATGAAAGAAAGTAATAATAAATCTGCTACCTCATCGTCAGAAGTTGGCAGTTCATTTCATGCTACCAAAGAATTATTACCATTAGCATATCACTATTACCTTAATGCAAGGTGATAAATTTAGCTTTAATCATTTCACATGTAGATATTGTTGTTAAACGCATTAATTCCATAGGTACATACATGCCTTCTACAATAACCAAGCAATTACACAAATTTAACAGTTTGTCCTATTATGGTTTTGTCAAAGAGGATTTTGTCTTACACCCAAGATAGCCACAAATGCCACAACTATAATCTGTGGTACTGCCACTTCTCTCCTACAAATGAGTGAGTTCTCTTAAGCTTCTCTGCAAGGGAAGCCTGGTGGCTCGAGTACAAAACTGTACAGTCAATGGTGCCAAAGCAGATTTTGATATGTGATTTGCCATTGATTTTTGCCAAAGACCAGCAGTGGAAGCACTTTATAAATGCCATATGTAACTATCCCCCTGGGTGATAATAGTGATTATACAGAAGCTAGACCAGAGTGAAAACAATATGTTTGCTGATATCAATGAATAAAGGAACGACAACTGAAGACAGAATAATAGAATGACAACTGAAGACAGAAGAACATAATTATGATTGCTGTGAATGTAACTGCAAAGTTATATTAACAAGAATTTGAAGTGAAGATTTTTTCAACATATTTGATTTCTTACAGTTTAAATTTAATGGTGATCTGCAGTCAGTAATACAAGTAGAAGTTTAATCTAAAATTTAAAAATGTTAATGATGCCATGTGGTGCTACATCATATAATATATGCACAGACTGTGGGCAATTCCTGTGGTTGCAACAGTCAATTGACATGGCTTCTATCTTAGAACTGTTTTCTCCGCCAGAGCGGAACACAGTGTAGTTTACTGTTACCCAGTCAGTGTTTATATCAAAGTGAAACAGACGCACAGTCCCACTTCACTACTTTATTAATATGTCACAAAAACAACTTAATCTGACTGTTTCCTAATAACTAAAGCTTATGAACAATTTCTTTATATATATATATATATATATATATATATATATATATATATATATATATATATTAGAATAAGTTGTTCTTTTCATTCAATCAATCTTTACCAAAAAAACAACATATAAAAATTATTCTTACATGTTACTCAGTTACTGTGTTTAAAAAAAATCTACATTTTAAAGTGTATCTGAGCTTACGGTGCAGACTTAAAGTTAATAGAGCAATCCAGTCAAACAGTCGTGACCTGAAAGTGGTCTCAACTTTTGCGTGTAACTGGTTATTCCACAATAAAAATATTCTCGACCCCACCCGATTTTAATGAAAATTGAAATTGGTACATGTTGAACCGGTACATTTTACAACAGGTCCAATATGGTTGCCAAATGTTATTAAAATTGGAGATGGTCAAGGATACTGCTGGTTGATTTCATAAGGAATGACCTGTAGCTGAAACCACCTTTCTTTAGGTATCACTGTTAAAATGAGATGTAAATAAACTAATACACCTGTAACCTTGAAGACATTATCTCCAGACATCTTCCACAACCGTAACTTGACTATCTTTATTAGGAGTTTAGGAAGATTGTCATGAGAATCCACCTGTCTAATGATAGCACTGTCATGAGAGAGCACCTGTCTAGTAGTAGCAGTCATTACAGACTGCCTGTTCTGGGGGGACCTGTCTCATCAGAGAGATCAGTGTCACCACAAACCAACTATCAAGTGTATCATGGACTACCTGTCTAGATAGACTAGTGGTACCTATCTACAAAGAACAGTTAGCAGCCTGCCTTGAGGTACCACTGAGGTTGCCACTATATCCATCACACCAATGTCTGGTAAAAAGAAACAGTATCCAACATTGATGTGAGACCACATGTCTTATTCACAGGGTTCACTCTCTATCTATCTAAGATCTACAGAAGTGCTATCAACAGTTTGAAAAAATTAAAATAGCTATCCTGCAGTCAAAACAGTCCCCCCCGGGACCTTTCAAAACATCTAAAATTAACCGTTGTTGCTGAGAATAATCTGTTTCCTGTTTGCGTGAGTTGGCTAGCTGATATATTGATTTCTACCAACAATGGATTATCTCCCACAGCCAGGACGAAACTCATGTCCATGTCACTTGGCTGATTTGTATTTCTGCTGTGTATTGAGTCTGACTGACACAGTATATCACTCTCAGAAACTGCAAACATAAAATGACTAATGGGTAATCAATACAATTTCATGGGCGTAGGCATAAAGGGACAGACTGATGACTGAGCCCGTTTGTCCTTGGTTCCTGGCCAGCCTATTTGACATACACATGGGTTTTTGCACCAGGAACCAACAGGCAATTACAATGCACTGCATTTGTCTGAATAATAAAAATTTTGCCACACCACATGTTACTGCAGTGCATAAGTGCATTCATTCATGCATTAATTAACCTGAATAATCATCACTGGGAAACAGTGTGAATACGATATCATTGGTATGTGAAACACTGCCTGGTGTTTTTCTCTGAATTATCACAAGAAGCTTTCCATGGGAAAGCTGTCCAGTTTTTAAGGGAAACATTTTGATCAGAGATTTCTTGTATTATTGGACAAACTGACTCTTTTGGAATTGTCTAACTCATTTCAACAAGCTGTTAGCATTACACTAGATTTTTAACATCAGCATGGAATCCTTGATCCTTGTTTGTTTGTCGGAAGCACTGGACTAAAAATAGTAAAATCTCTAGTAGAACTAGAAGAATGTATGTTGCATTTCCACATCTTTAATGTTATGGAAATTTGGAGCAAACTGAGGAAATGTAGACTTCCTGGACATGCTTAGTCACATGAACAGTTAACATCTAGTATTATGCCAAATTAGACTCTCAGGGTATGGCATGTTCAACAAGCACAGGCAGGTCACATGAATCACTAACCATTGTAAATGCAGTGATCGGAATATCTCACTGTAGTTGACACTACTAGAACTATGTTTTCAGGATTATTACTCTTAATGTACTGTATGAAATGACAACACCAGTAAGTAGTCAAACTAGTTGCTATTTTGTTCCCCAGATGCGAAAGCTTGGAGAGCAGGACTATATAGCGCAGTATCCAGTCCTTGGAAATGTTCAAAGCTTTACACTTCACCCCCTGGCACACCTGTTCATTCCAACGCCATCGTGACATCTCTGGGAAGCATTCAGCAACCTTGCAATTACTGCATGAAGACTATTCGTTCATATATCCACCACTGCCAGATACTCATTTATATGGCTGAGTGAACTGTGGCACAAACTAAATTGCCAGTTTAAGTTTTGAAACGGCAGCAAGAGGATTCGAACTCGGGTCTTCTTGATTGAGATTGTTGTCCTTCTAACCACGTAATGGTTAGAAGGACAGCATAAAACATACCATCAAAAGTCTAATCAATGAACACAGTTTACATCAGGTAAGACTGCGCTGACATTTGCCTGACAACCCCGGGCCCGGGATATCCTGGCATGGCCCAGGCCATGAGAATAGCCATTATACTATAGTAGCTCTACAGCCATTAAAATATGATTGGCGTGATGTGTCCATATATGACATTACTTTATCAGTTAAAATTACAGATATCAATACAATTTAAGTAGGGTGAATGATGCTTGCCTTTGTTTACTTAGCTTGGCCTTGGGCTTAGCCATACGTCACAACGCACCCCGTCATAACTAGTACTATATTGGAACGGTTAACTTACTCTACGACGGCAACACACGGGCACGTTTAATCGACACAGATAGCTTAGGATGTCATAGAGTATTCAAGTGCGTTGCGATCAGTCATGGTGTGGTGATCGTGAGAGACAACTGCAGTTCATCACGGCGTACAAACGCTGAACCACAAAAACTTCCGTCATCGTGATCGACCGCTCCGTCCCAGCTAGCCGACGCGCCGCGTATTTGATCGTCCAGTTTCTCCTGTATAGTGTATATCGTAGTTTCCTTCATTTTAAATACACATACCTGAATGTTGTTCGAATCGGTCGTCTAGAAAAAGCGATATGATCCAAGGTTCTCTCGGTTTTATGCTAAACCATCCCTTCACCTCGCACAAAACCGTAACGTAACCTATTTCCGTATGTCAGTCACGCTATCCCATAATACTAAAATGACCTAGTTTGACCTAGTTACCTTATTAGGCAGCTAAGTCATGCATCGCTGATTAGCATACAATTAGCTACATCTTTAATGCTACATTAATTTTGGCTTACGTGAAGTTACGACGATCTTTATTAAAATGTATGCAATTTTCTACGCACTGAACCAAATACATATGTTAACGGAGAGTTGCAGCCAGTAAAATATCGTTAACTTCCGGAAGCAACACGAGCACATGCTGTTGTCGTCTGCTTCTCGAAGTTCAGCGCGATTTCTTCGTTAGTAATAAAAGCAAAAAGGCCGTATGTATTTTCACCTTAGCGCAATCATGTGAATGGCACACGAACTTGTCGATATTATTCTATGTACAACATTGCAAAATAGGCAAAGATCAAGATCATTATAAGCGCCGTGCAATAGATTTAGGCGCGTCTGTGACTGACTGTGTAACTGCACATGATGATGAGTCACGGCTCATGCCTAGTAGTGACAGTAGTCTATCCTTTAACCAAGTTTAGGCTCTATGGCAATTATGCATTAATCAGCCATGATAACTAAGTCAGGACTCAGTCATGCCATGCAATGGGACTGATATTGGTAGGCCTACCTGTTATTTAACACTACAAAAACATATCTGAAGTCATGCTACTAGTATTGGTATTGCTAGGTCTAGGCTAGGGCCTAGGCACAGGGCTAAGGGTGGGCTATTACCTTCAGCAATGATAATATCAAGAGAACTGCCATAACATGACAGACAAATGTTTTAATAAGTATTAATTTAAACATGACATGTGATTCGATTTACAGATCAACCATAAGTTAAGCATATATATATTCAACTTCATTAAAACGATTTAAAGGTGAATCATCATTGACATTTTTTGCCCATCTCATTTCAAATTAATTTTGTAAAAACTCAAATCTACCTAGTATACACTATGACATGCTAGCTCGTTTGTGCAACTTTTGTATGTAGTTTTTGTGTGAAATCATCAGACAAACTATTAAATTATATAATTCTGCATACAGAATGGTAATGAAAATACTAAAAACTCATCAATTTAGCCTTTGGTGAAATTTTATATATAACTTTGTCATGTGATCCACAAGAGGATGTAAGTAACACCCAAGATCAGCCTTGACCCCATTTTGGATATCCACTATTTTGAGCCTTTCCAGATCTAATAACTAAGTCAATTCTTTCGATGATTTGAACAAAAATATGCACTTTTTAACTAAACCAACTGCAGATATTACTTAAACTATTCACACACTACATATTAGGACATCAATGAACTGGATTTGCGATAGGCTAAATCAGTTGAGGATGCAGTTTTAAGTTGATACTTCCGTAGGCAAATTTAAATGCCTGTAACATAAATCATAAGTGTATATAGTTAAATCTAATGGTAAAGGTGCTTAATCAATTAGATTTTTTTGCTAGTCTCATTTCAAATTAATTTTGTGAGAAACCAAACCAACCTAGTATCCACTGCAACATGTTATAGTTCGTTTGTGCAACTTTTGTATGTAGTTTTTGTTAAATCATCAGAAAAAATATTAAATTAGTTAATGCTTGTTCAAGCATATTCAAGCAATAACTGAAGTGAAGTGAAAATCGAAATGCTGAAAAATTACGATTAAAAAATTTCGTAACTTTGTCATGTGATCAGAGAGAGGATGGAAGTCATGCCCATGATCAGCATTGACCCACACAGTGTTTATGATTTTGGATATCCACTATTTTGATCCTTACCAGATCTAACAACTAAAATCAATTCTTTCGATGATTTGAACAAAAATAAGCATTTCTTTATTAAATCGACTGCGGATGTGGTACACAAACTATTCACACACTAGGAATTTGGACACGAATGAACCGGATTTGCAATAGGCTAAATCAGTTGAGGAAGCACCTTTAAGTTTGTTAGAGGTGCAAAAACTAGTTACGTATGTAGGGGAAGGCAGTGTTAGTTGAGCCACTGGGTTAGTTGAGCCACCCATGTTTCCCAAGAAACTATAGCAGCGATAGCTACTTAGTACCATTCAATTATCAAACATGTTATTATAACATGATTGTCGTACAGTAGGTACTGTTTGTCACAACAATTGGAAAATATGAGTGAAAAGTATGTTTTTTGATGTTTTTCATAACTATTGGTGATTGTGATTAATGTTTGCTGCTGTGTAAACTATCAAAGCAAGTGACTAGACTCTATTGTCTGTGAATGATTGTCGTACCCAAGGGGAGTTACTTGAGCAGTGGTTAAAGAACAAAGACAAGTGTTACTTTACTCTAACATGGAATTCATCTTTTCGAGCAAATTGGACATCGTATATCTACAAAGCAACATATTAGCAATTAGCTACACTGGTTGCGATGGGCCTATAAGTTTATATTAATTAAGTGTGTTGACTTGTCAATTAAACGTGTTGACTTGTCAGTGACATGTTGCACCCATTGTGTGGATATGTTGGCTGAGTTGTGAAGCTTTAGTAGAAGCTCTATGTAAATTATATAAATGAAGCATTTACCCAGACTCAACTTACACTATACTGTGGCTCAATATACCCCACACCAAGTGTTAGTTAAGCCAATTTACCAACCCTGTTTGAATCAGCTACATGCAATTATCTGTGCATACTATATATATATATATATATATATATATATATATATATATATATATATATATATATATATATATATATATTATTTTGATCTAAGACAAGATCTAATAATAATCATATTTTATGTGAGAAAAACGATTTTAACTTAGGAACATGACTGTGTCCTAGATGTCAAAAAGACTGAAACATAAAATTTCTCTAAATTTCAATGGATGATCTAATGAAGAATAAAATGTGTTAAATTGCTGTGTCAATTAAAATTTTAATTTCATTTATCACATTTTTAAACCTCAACGTGTATTAAATTTTATAGAAAGTAACAAGAAATTGGATTTCAAACTTTGTATAACAGCATCCTCTGTTTGTCATTTGATATTGAAACTAAGACGTACATTTCCATTTGAATTTCAGATTTCTCTAAGAGGTGGTCAGAGGAAATGTCTAAATCTTTGGCAGTTTACACTGTCGTCACATGAAGCCAGCCAATGTAGATGAAGCAGTATGGATATGGAGGAAAAAACAACTGAACCTGATTTAAAGAGTGACTCTGATAAAATTATGAATTATAGCAACATTGAGAACTTACACCTATAAAACAATTTAGCATCTTCAGAGAATTACCATGTTATAACAGTTCATTCCTGTGACGATATCCATTGTAAAGATATTGCAAATTTCAATTTAAGAAACCGTGGTGAGAGTTTATCCTCAACATCTACCTCAACATCTACCTCAACACTACAAGATACTGTAAGAAACAAAGAACACCAGGAACGTCTCATGGAGCAAGATAGTAGGCCAAGAGAAAATACTGTAGATGAAGTTGAGAAACCTGATTGTATGACATCAGTTAGCCAAGCAAGGATAGATGTTCAGGGAGATTGCCCTGTTCAGTCTCAGTCCATGAACTGTATTGGTGGACAAATTGTTTTGTCACTGTCACAACTGTGTGACACCCAGGCTGGTGGAGAAGTGGTGTCTGAAGTAACAAAAGATGTTTGTTCTGAGGTGGATATTGAAGCTGATTCTGCAAAAGAAGAGCCACTATATTTCACAACTGATGTGAATTCCATGCTGCATGAAGTTAGAAAAGAGATTAGTTGTGGTGGAGAAGCAATGCAGTTGTCACAGTCGTCTGGTGCAAAACCATGTTTTGATAAAACCAAAAGTGACAATACAGAGAAAGATGGGACATCTGAAGATGAACCAAACAACCAGTTCAGTGAGGTAAACAACAATACTGTTACAGAACAGTTAATGACAGATAGAACAAGAAACAGGGATGATAATGAAGCTCGTGAAATTGGGATACCACCAGATGCAGGATTGCTAACATGGAAATGTGTGATTGAAGATCATTGTGATGAACTTGGCAAAAATGCAGCACACTCAAAAACTCTGAATGTTATAAATGATGTGCCAACAACAACTAGCACTATCGGGAGATGTTTGTCATATAGTAGATGTTATGGTGGCAGTCTGCAGCCAGGCATCACTGCACAAGAAGATAGAACTGGCAATGTAGCAGAAACTGATGCTCTACCAGATGGAGATACTGACCCTACTTTACAGCCCAACAGTAATTGTCTGGACCAGGAAGATGTGTTCCCTTCAGCATTTGCTACTGCCTTCAGTGGTGAAGAGCTGTATATTAAGATTACCTGTGAATTACAGCCACAGTCATCTCCTCTTCAGCCATCTGTTAATGGTGTAGCCACAGACACTGTCAACCTATGTGAAGACAAGTGTGACGAGTGTTTCAATGATAATCTGCAGCCAGAACCTGTTATGGACAACTCTCGTGTAACAGATGAAACCAACATTGGTGTGAAATGTTTTCATCGTATACCATTATGTGGTGAAACATTGCTAACCAAAGAAGAACAGACTCCTGACTCGCAGACATCAGACTTTTATCTGACACCAATGGCAGATGAGTATTTGCCAAAGGAATGTGCTGATCTGAAATATGAAGCAGAAACAAGGATGCTAAGCAAAGAAGAAGTGTTTGAGATGGAACAGGAATCGCAAGTAGATCTGGAGGTGTGCTGTGTTGAGGCTGAAGAAAAAATGGATGAAAGACCTGCAACCAAAGTGAACGTTTTTGAAGTGGATCAACAGTTCATGGAAGGTCTAAGCAATTCCTCTGTTCAATCAGAAAGTGGCATAAAAGAAAGGCCAATGCATAAAGCGGAAGTCGTTGAGATGAACAAGCAGTCTGTCATAGATCAGGAAATGTTCTGTGTTGGGTCTGATGGTGAAATGGAAGAGAGACCTGATAGCATTTTTGAAGTGGACCAACAGTTGGTGGTACATCTAAAAATGCCCTATGATGAATCTGAAAACAAAACAGAAGAGGTAACAGTAAAGAAATTAGATGTCTTTGAGATAGACCAGCAGACAGTTGTCAATCTGAAAAGTTCCTCTATTGAATCTGATAGTAAAACGGAGGAGATAGCTGTAAACAGACCAGATGCATTTGAAGTGAGCCAACAATCGGTTGTAGACTTGGACATTTCTTTTGAATCTGAAGATAAAATAGAAGAGAAACCAGCAAACAAAGTCTTTGAGAAGGAAATTTCCTGTGTTGATTCTGAAGATCAAATGGAAGAGAGATCAGTAAGTAATGTCCAAGTCTTTCCATTTGACCACCAATCAATGGCAGACCTGGAATGTGTTGAACATGATGTAAATGTCACCATTGACATAGTGAAGTCTCAACAACAGAACTACATTGAGGAAACTATACCCACAGATACAAATGATGGAAGACAAGAATGTCCAGAAAATAAAGAGTATAGTCACACGTATGTAAACGAATCTTGTTCCTCGTCAGCAAAGCCACATGTTTTGGTCACTGACCAAATAGAAAATGTGACACATGAGACTTCTTATGGTGTCAAAGTCATGGTGCAGATTGTGAGCATGGATCAAGCCTGCAGTTCTTGCAATCCCAAAGGTTCTGATTTGGTTGTTGGTGAAATAGGAATGTGCATGGAAGATAGTGATATGCTAAAAGAACCGCATCGATTAGGAGAAACTAGTGAAGCAGTTCCGTCTCCAGCACAAGACAGTGGCACAGATTTATCAACACTGCCAACAACAATGTCGCCGAATGGTGATCTCACTGTGAATAAAGCAATGGGTATTGTGGCAAAGCAAGAAGATCAGACATTGTCTGCACAGCACATACACTTGTCTACCATGAGTACAGTGCAACAGGTGGAAAGTAGAGGACAGATTTCATCTGGTGTGCTAATCAACACAATTGATGAAGAAAGCACTGTTTTGATGGAGGTTTGTGGGCAAGACAGCGCATGCAACATTACTTTCGCCAGAGAGCAACAATACAATACAACAACATCCACAGACATCCATAGGTTTGAAAAAACAGTGGCCATGCTTTCTGCGTCAGATGAAAACACTATTTCTGAAGACAAGGATTCTAACAAACAGAAAGGTGTGACACAGGAACCTACTGAACATGCGAACAATGTATCTGCAGGAAAGATGCAGGTTCCAGTTTCTTATTCTGGGCCTTCATCAGCCACCATCTTGAAACAGGATACACATGAAGACACATGTGTTCACAAGGAGTTACAGGACAGACACCACAGTATGACAGCAGAGAATAGTCGCAACCCTCTGGTTGAAAAACAAGAAACCAATATAGTTTACAAGAAGAATCCAACAGATGACAGCACTGAACCAGAAACATATCTAGTTTATAAGAATCCAACAGATGGCAGCATTGAGCTTCAATTGCAATCACTGCTAGAACCTTCTGATGATGACATACACCAGAGAAGTATTCTGGAAGACCCGTACACAAAGATCAAGAGTTGCATCCACACAACTGCATGCAACAGTAAGCTGGTGGTACAGTTTGCATCTCCCTTAGCCAGCTTCATAGAATATAGCAATGAAGAGTCAAGCTGCAGTTCAGAGGACACACAAGACGCCATTGAGACCATGATGTATCTGAATAATGATGCCATATACAGTGAACATGATTTCACATTCAGCACAGTGCCAAAACCTTGGGGATTTGAAGATGACCAACTGAGATATGCAGGGGGTAGTGTGTCTGATACTAGCAAAAGTATAGAAATGTCAGGTTTGAACAGTAATGTTGACAGCAAACAAGAACTGTCTGGATACTCCATGAACAGCAGTGGTGTCATTGGAGTAAATCACAATGAAGTGCTATGTCTGTCTCCAGTGCATGACAAAATGACTGGAAGGAATTTAGCAGAAACAAAATGTGAAGAAGAGAAATATGGAACTCACAAATGCTTCTCTTGTGAGAACTGCGATATTAATGCTTGCAGCCATTGCAAAAATGATACTTTTAAAGTTGTACCAAACAACCAGCAAGAAGTAAGAAATTCAGTGTGCTCTGTGGATTTGTTCAGTTACCCATGCGTAGAAGTTCAAGCTGACAATACTGATGAGCAAGAGGCAGACAGTGTCAGTGTTGATGAACTCCAGGAACATTGTAAGGTAACTGAACATTCACGCATCATCAGAGAAGATATGAAATGCTGTGTAAATGATCTTTTGGAGGCCGTGTACAGGCAAGTCGACACGTCAGAAATGAGTGCTTTCAATACAGAAGAATTTGAAGATGTCCCAGCAGATGCAACAAACACTACACAACGTTATGATGTTGTTTTGACTTTGAAAGACATAATCCAACAAAAAGTAAATAATATATCTGCTGAAAATATTAACATCATTGAAGGGAGAACATTCCCAGTGGATACAAAAAGTGGTACATTGTATGATGATAGTGACCCTATGATACAGATGATTGAAGAAAGTGAACACGAAGTGCCAGTGCCCAGTGGATGTCTTGACACTGACACTGTACAAGATAAATGCTTCAGCGCAGTCAGTTTGAGTTGCAAGCACAAGAAACGAAAAGAAATCGGTGTTGGCCTGGAAAGTGCCATTCCAAATAAGTTACAAAAGCTGGCAGCTGGTAAAGATATTAACCACTGCCATGTTGAACCAGCTACTAAACTGCAGGAGAGTGATGGTGGACAGCACAGTAGTTGGAAGAAGGAGACAAGTGCTGTGGTAGAAGATCAACAGGTACCCAACGATGAGGCGTCTCTCCAGCAAGAAGAATCACTATATGGAGGTAAGCATCACATATTCTTACTGTTTTGTTCGAGTCCTGTGAAACAATATTTTTGTAATACTCTGTATTCAGAATAATAATTTTAAAGCAGTATTTCAATAATATCAAACATGAAATTAAAAAATTTGCTGTTTTGATCAGGCAGGTGGGTCCATGTAAAAAAATGCACACCAACATCCAGTTTATCAATATATACATATATATATATATATATATATACATATATATAATATGTATATATATATATATATATATATATAAAATGATTCAAAGTTGCTCACTGCTCACTTTACCTTACCTACCTTGGGATACCACCTTACATTAGGATGATTCTGATTACAGGATTTGTTTGGCTCCTTGTCGATCAGATCTTCTTCAGAATCTAACAATACTTCAGAGTTTCTGGTTTCAGTTGTTTGTTATCATCTTATTATAATCCACACTGAATATCTATGTACGTTTTGCATCTCGGGTGTCAAACTTTCAGGGTTCTTCTATAAGTCGTCTCAGTTTTATTTTAATTTTTATTCACCCCATGTTTAGCCATTCTACAAACAATAAAATTACCCTTTGTCGTTATTGCGTAGAAATGTCTGCAACGCTACATGAACAATTACGTTCAATTGTTGACAACGTCATGGCTCTTTTCTTTGATTGTCTGAAGTCACGTTATGCAAGGACAAGGCATTGCTACATGTTGCTATAACTGCCAGTAGTATGTCGCAAATTGGAGAGTTGGAAAGAAGCATTCTATACATTGACTGGCAGCACCAAGTACCAAGGCATTGATGAATATGTAAACACAATTGGTAAACACTTACGAACTACTAAGTTATCCCGTCCGGAGGATGGGCATTTTGCTAGTAATCATACAATCCCCAGGGTTGACCAGAATTTATGTGTGTGGTTTTTAAATGAGTTAATAGATTTGGCTTGTAATACAGTGGGGAGCGGTGGTCTAATGATTAGAGCACCCGCCTGTCGATCAAGAGGACGGTGGTTCGATTCCACCTCCGCCGTTTCGAAGCTTGGGCAGTTTCGTTCACCCCACTTTGCCCGTGTCTTTCGGAAGAGACACTAAAAGCCGTTGGTCCAAACTCCTGCGTTAGCTCAAGATTGGGCTGTTTGGAGTATAACTACTTGAGACTGATTATGGGAGGCTATTACATGGTCCATCCACTCTAAGAGGGAAAGCATTTTTTCTTATATTTAAATTTGCTTTTTGCATAAATGTTTTGAGAGTGTGATGTGTATTCCTTGTTGTCAGAGAGGCTTCCTTTCATTTTAAGATATTTGTTGCAGATTCATAGTCATATATTTCGTGCATAATTAAAAAACTTCTAGATAGGTAAATTAGATATACATATGTGGTGTCTGAATGTGGCAAATCACCATATATTAGAACTAAACATCCTAGTTTCTTGAGTACCCCTAATTATCAAATGTAACAGTATTTGCTCAATGTAAAAAAAATGTAGTGGTATAACAGTTACATTTTGAAGTCTGTGTCATAGTTTGTGATGTCCCATTTTCCTAGAGACACCATCACAGTGCGCAAAGCAGAGTAACTCTGAGTCATCATTCCATTGGAAGTATGCACCATCTATTGGCTCTCCTGTCCTATTGGCTGGCAATGCAGCTACTGCAGGTAATTACTGCTGTTTATATTCTTCATAACGATTGGATGCATTTCTTCCGTTTTAGTCGGATCTAACATAATAAGAATCCAACAGATGGCAGCACTATATTTCTTGTGGTAGCAGTATTGGTATTTCTTAGACTTGCATCCAAGATATTTACTATAATTCAGTTTATGCCTGTGTTTGTTTGTTCCCTCATATCTCTGCCATATATGGGGCTGACCTTTTTAGGCAAGCTTCTGGGCCCTATTTGGCACTATACTATTATTAAATGTAAACATTTTTGCCAGCCTATATTCTCCGATAATCGTTGCAAATTATGTTAGGTATAATTTTTTTAGGAGAGCAATCGCTCTCACTCCCTATTGCTAGGGCTAATCAATCATCCATGCAGCGTTGTACCGCTTGCACTAAAATCACTTGCTCCCAACTGGAGCTGCATGTCGCTCCCTCTGACGGCTAAGTTTTCATCCTTTCGAACGACACTTGTGAATTTAGTGGGATCCTGTGCTTCTGAGGATCCTAGATTTTGATCCCGAAGCGTTAGACCGTTAGATTTCCATGATTAGATGAATCGCTCAGAATCTTTAGTTCTCGGGAGCTCGATATATACTATATGAGTTAAAATTGACAAGAAATTGTAGAAGTTTATCCAAAAAATTTGACAAACTTGAATACAGCCTAAAATCACTAAATGTTAATTTTGACTGTACAGGTATAACCGAAACTTGGATAAAGCCGTTGGAAAGCATTGATAGTTATAATATGACAGATTACACATTTCTGTCAAAACCTAGAATGGAAAAACGAGGAGGAGGTGTTGGTATGTATATTGCTAACAGGTTAAAGTTTAAGGAAAGAAATGACATAAATACAAACTCTGAGAATTGTCTATATGAATCATTATTTGTAGAAGTCGAAACCGAAAAAAACAAAATTGTTATTGGTGTTATCTATAAACCGCCTGACACATGCATACATACATTTAATATACAATTTAATGATTTATTAGGAAGAATTTCAAATGAAAGAAAGAAATGCATATTAATGGCAGATTTTAACATTGACTTACTTAGGTCTGACACAAACCACCAAACAACAGATTTTATCCATAAGTTTTCCAATGCATTCTATCCAACAATTAGCAAACCAACTAGGGTCACAAAACAGACAGCTACACTCATAGACAATATTATAACCAACATTCATGAATATTCAGTAAAATCTGGTATCCTTTATAATGACATATCAGATCACTTCCCGATATTTACATTTTATGAATTAGGGGTAAAAAGAGAAAATGAGTACAAAATTGTTTACAAACGCATGGCTAGCTCAGCAAACATAAGCAAATTAAAAACACAATTACAAACTTCAAACTGGGAGGAGGTGTACAAGGATCAAAACCCCTGCACTTCATATGATACCTTTCTGGAAATACTAAACACACAAATGAATGAATGCTTGTTTACCATGGAAAAAATGTATGGTGAAAACCTGCAAAAGCGAATGGATCACGAAAGGCATTTAATATCCTGTAGGCAAAAAAATCACCTGTTCAAAATATTTAAGTGCAACCCTTCTACCGAAAGTGAGATTATCTACAAGAATTACAAAAACAAACTGACTCATGTAATCAGACAGTCAAAGAAAAAATATTTTAAAGAAAAATTTGAGCTATATAAAAATTATTGCAGAAAAATATGGAGCACCATAAATAAAGTTATAAAGTCCAAAGATAATAAATCTGTAATAAATGATAAATTTATTACATCAGATCGTACCCACTGTACAGACAAAAGGGAAATAGTGGACCATTTCAATAATTATTTTACCAACATAGGTCATCGCCTTAATGTAAACTTAACACAAACAGGTAATGACCAAACACAATTTATAAAAAAAAATGCATCAAGTTTTTTCTGTACACCTACATATCCAGAGGAAATAATTAACATAGTAAAAAAAGCAAATTCAAAGAAATCAAGTGGATTCGACAATGTTGATCCATACATTATTAAACAAGTTATACCACAAATTGCAAATCAACTTGCCCACATTTTCAATAATTCACTTATGACTGGCATCGTGCCCAGCAAACTAAAAATAGCAAAGGTTATCCCCTTGCATAAAAGTGAAAACCCTGAACTATTCTCAAAGTATAGACCTATTTCTATCCTTCCATGCCTCTCAAAAATACTGGAACGCCTAATGTACAATAGGCTTTACAATTTTTTAACAGAACACAACATAATATAAAAAAACAATATGGATTTAGGAAAAACTATTCTACATATATGGCACTGATTGATTTGGTTGATAAAATATCAAGTAACATGGACCATAAAAAGTATAATATAGGTGTTTTTCTTGATCTCTCCAAGGCTTTCGATACAATAGATCATAACATTTTATTAAATAAACTTCAATGCTACGGTGTAAGAGGTAATGCCTGCAATTGGTTTAAAAGCTATCTTAATAACAGAAGACAGTATGTATCGTATAACAGTATGTGTCGTATAACAAAGCAGACTCAAGGAGTTCCACAAGGATCTATATTAGGCCCATTACTCTTTATTTTATATATAAATGATATAGAAAATGTATCAGATATCCTAAATCCTATAATGTTTGCAGATGACACAAGTCTCTTTCATGCTCATACATGCTTCAACACTCTCATCGAAGAGGTAAACATAGAAATACAAAACATGGTTCAACATGGTTCCATACCAACAAACTTTCCCTAAACACCAAAAAGTCAAATTTTATTATATTCACACCAAAAGGAAAAAATACAATATCAACAGTGCCTTAATACAAGTAGATGGAAACAAAATAAAGCATGTCAAATTCACCAAATTCCTAGGGATATTTATAGATGAGCACTTAAGTTGGACAACACATATTGATAATCTATCAAAACAAGTAGCACAGAATGTGGGAATGCTTAACAAATTAAAACATTTTCTCCCTATGTATACAATGAGAACTATTTATTGTTCATTGATCTTATCACATTTACAATATTGCACTCTATTGTGGGAAAATTCATATTGTACAAACTTAAACAAACTAAGAATACTACAGAAGAAAGCTATTAGGATAATCACAAATTCTCATTACACACTGATCCTCTATTCTCAAAGTTAAAACTATTAAAATTGGATGATTTATATAAACATCAACTAGGTATTTTTATGTATAAAGCAGCAAATAACAAACTCCCAGATTCTATGTAATCAATGCTTACGAGAATAGAAAATATCCACAAACATAATCTAAGAAACCAAAATAGCTATTATATCCAAAACATAAGAACAAACAGCAGGAAATGTACAATAAATTATTCAGGACCAGTATTCTGGAATGCATTACCTAGTAAATTAAAACAACTAGTGTCCATTAACCAATTTAAAAATAAACTGAAAGAACTGTTACTCTCTAAATATCAATGACTTTACAGTAAACACTGCAAATAAGAAACTTTGTATTTGTACAAAATGTACTCTATATCTACATTTATTTTCACATGGTGGAGAAGACCATGTGTTATCATGCTTATGTAATATTTAATGTAGTCAGGGTCATGTGTTACTTAATGTATTCATGCTCACATTTAATGAATACATGACACTTGTGTAGTTAGTGTATTATTTGTTCATATTATTCAAAGTACAAATTATATGTTGATATTTAAACAACATTTTAACATATACTCTAAATCTACCTTTATTTTAACATGGCAGAAAAAACCATGAATTGATGTTCGTGTAGTATTTAATGTATTCATGGTTCCTGCATTACTTAATGTGTTCATGTTCACATTGTAATGTATTCATGTGCAATAATTAGTTAGGTTATTAGTGTAGTTTTTTCATAATTCTAACTACAATTTGTATGTACATATATTTAAGAATTTTTTTACATTATATTGAATTTTACATGCAATAATGTTGCTTAGTATATGTTTTTGGCTTAAGCCTCAGGAAACAAAATAATTATGTTGATTTATTTCTGGGTGGTCCTCGTCATAAGCCCCGCGGGGTTTCTAGACGATCTCCTTGGTTGCTCCGCTATTTGTATAATCTGTGACTCGAATCATATTGTAAGTATGTTAAAATGTATGTGTAGCCAAAATAAAGTTATTCATTCATTCAAAACGCCATTATCACCGCGTAATTCGTAAACCGACCGTAAATGGCCGCCATGCGGAGCGCCTGAAACCGGTCGTAACCGGCTGGCGGTGGTTTCCCCTGACACGGGCTTGCATATTCAATTCCATAAAACTTTTAAATGTCCATTTAAAATGGAAAATTCCCCGGTTTTTCGCAGATATAAAATGCGGTTACTATATCTGCGGTGATGCGAATACGCACAAAGCTTATGTATATTCTGCAGAAAAAATAAATAAATACCCGGCGATCCGTGTAGTTTTCTACGGATGCTGGGCTTATCTTCAAGTCGGATAAAAAAATTGCTTCAGCACTAAAAAGACAAATATACTAGTGGCTTTTTTGCACTGTGCTATTATTTGTTTTGAACAATTTGCCCCCCTATATTGTTATTCGGCAATATACTATCATTAAATTTGACCGATTTGCCACCCTATACTGTTATTTGGCCTAGTTTATTTGGCACTGGAGAGTATGTGGATTTTTGACGTAGATTACGTAACTCGGAACAGTAGCAGTTTGTTATTGTAAATGCTATACCTGTTTTCTAGGATTATTCTGAGTTGTGTGATCTACGTCAAACGTCCATATAGGTTCCTTGGCACTGTACGAATGCTTCATGAAACCAGCAGTGGTACATGATCTTGGGGCATGCAGTTGTATCCATCATTACCATTGGAATTGCCCTAAGAAAACTTGACTGGGTAGTGCAAGGAGTCATGAGCTCTTGCAATGGCTGCCTTTTCTCCAGTGCAATGCTGAGTGTGCATGCGTGCTTGCATGCATGCTTGCATGCGTGCGTGCGTGCGTGCGTGCGTGCGTGCGTGCGTGCGTGCGTGCGCATGCCCATGTGCCCGTCCGTCCGTCCGTCTGTCTGTCCGTGTAGAGGGTGGTGGTGGTGGTGGTGGTGGTGGTGGTGTGTGTGGGGGTGTAACCTTATTGCATCTTGGAGTTCTTTGTAGATTATGATCCTGGTGACAGTCGACTTCCCATGCTGAAGACGTGCAACAAACCAAGGAGGGTTGGCCTCTCCAGAAAAGCTCACGTGTGTTCACTGCATCCGTACTTCAAGAGCAAGTCAAAGGCACAGTTCTCATGAAACTGTTCATATTGTTTTGGTCTAGTTTAGCAAAGGCAGTTGTTTTATATTAAGGAAGCCAGGTGCAACTTGTTGTTATCATAGTTTGTCATTATGTTTAAATGTACTGTTATGTGTTCCTCAAAAACATAATATAATTAATATTGAATGTGTTACAAATGAATCTTGAGCAGGTTCTGAAATGTTTAAATGATTATCAACACAAAACACTTGTTAGAGATTGTCATTCATGCCAATCTCTCTACTGTTTTACAGTTTGTTTGTTTGTTTGTTTATTGACACGGTTCTGCTAAGTAGAAAGAGCAGACCAAGACAGGCACTTTTAACAACATAGTTCATGGTTAGTGGATTATTTACCATTACACTTCTATGAGGGGTAATTTTAAGATGTTTATTGTAAGTATGGGGGTCACGTTTAGTAGTATATTCTTTAGTCAAGTACACAAAGATAAATTATTCTAATTGGGGAGTACCTAAGCTTCGGCAGATATCTCTCAACCTTTATATTTTTATTATAAAATTATAGTATCATTAAATTAACACTAAAAAAGTAAATTCTATCTTTCATAACTTCATTCACATGCTTATACAAAACATTTCCTAAATTGTGGGTTGCTTAATAAGAAGGTAATATTTGGAGATGCTGTTACACACCCATTCAAAATATTTTGGCTAGTGTCACTTTGTGGTTGGATTGCAATGAATTATTTAGTGAACGTGTAATTATATATAAGTACTAGTATATTATAAATGTTATAAATAATAATATATATCCTGCTTTAAAAGTTCTCCTGTTACTATTCTACTATTATGCTTATTGTCGTGGTTTGTTACTGCAATACTTTATTTGGGTAACGTTTGTTGGACTTGCATTGCCTTACACCACTGACCTTCATCATTGCTGATGTTGGTACCACCGTAGTTGGCAGAAGTAGACTACTGAAAATTAAAGAGCAATATACTTGATATTTGAAGCAGACAGTTATGACTTCTCCTTATTCTTCTATTTCCTTGCTAGATGTGGGCCACACCACAGATGCCTCCTACCTTCAGTACAAACTTCCCACTAACAGTTTTTATTTTATCCACATACTTTATTTAAATAAATTTATTTAATTTAAATAAATGTATTTGGTTTAATTAAATTTATTTGATTACACTCTATTTATTTGATTTAAATCACTTTATTTGATTTAAATCAATATATAGGCAGCAGAGAACCACACGTTACAACATTTTCTATAGATCTCGTTTCATTTCTTATTCAGCATTTCTGTAGCATTTAAATAATGCAAAAGCTTGACTGCAACAAAATAAGTAATCTAATAAGACATGTAGTGATCAATCTAATAACTAATTTTGCTGCAATACATTTTCACGTGCATGTGATATAACCCATTTTATTAGATGCAAACTAAAATATGCTGCACATAGAATAAATATCACCTCATTTGTTAGCGACGTTTTCGACACGAAGGAAAACTATAATTATGTAAAATTAATGTTTGTGTACAGCTTCCCCTCGACTGGTGGTCATGGCTTACACACATACACTTGAAGACGTCAGACTGTCACATGCGTGCCACAGTCTGACGTCAGGTCATACTGCGATTATTAGTTTCTAAATATTAGGGTTTTACATACGGTTTTTCTATATTGTACCGGAACTGTGATATCAATTAACAAAAACTGGATGTAGAAATTTATATATTATTGTAGAATTATAATTTAGACGCACAAGACAACAGCAAGCTGCAACACGTTCCCTGGATTTTCCTATTTCTGTAGCATTTGGGGTAAAATCACGACCGACAAAATAAGTCACAACACAAAATCACTCTACATGTATTAATCAATCTAATGAATTATTTTGCTGCAATACATTTTCATGTGCTATAACCCACTTTTATTAGATACAAACTAAAATGTGTTACCTATAGAATGTGTCGCCCTCATTCGTCAGCTTTACTGTCGTCGGTCGACTGATGGTTACGTTCAAGACAGAAAACACTTGAATACAATGTCAGGTCGTCCCGGCCATAAACGTGTGACTCTTGACACGGGTTTCTGGCCCAGAACGTGTACACCAACACCGTCAGCTGGGCGTGTTTAATTTAATTGGCACTCTATGAGAACAATGTTGTTTGTGGACGGACACAGATGATTTCACACCTTTGAACAATGAACATAATATATTTCAAGTGCTAATAATAACTTTACAAAGACATGAATCTACAAAGCTCTAATAGATGCAGATATGACGAAACACACGAAACAGTTAATTAGTTAGTCTTTCATAGGCGCCGCACTTACGTAGACCTGCGAAAATGGTCTTGTTACGATAATTAGTCTGATACAATAATCAATATGTAATTAATAGTCGTACTTATATATAGGGAATTGACATGTTGGTTTATCTACAATGTCGGAAATACCATGTTTCATGTCTTGTTTTATGTTCACGCTATTTCATTATCGCGTTTCATATCAATAGCCAGCCGATAAAACTTTGGAAGTCGACAAAAGTTAATTACACATCTAATTACTAAGTAATTAACACTATTTGAAGTACACCACAACTCCTATATTAACCGACGATTGGGCCATGATCAGACAGAAGATGTACAGTTCTCCAGACATGTGATACATGTATTTGTGTACTCGCTTAATGGTTTATATTTCCTGAAATATTTATATTTTTCGTTTACGGTATTTATAACAAGAATACCAATATATGTAGCCATAGCCCCAGTAAGACCGTTGGTGTCTACTTGTGTAGCCATAGCCCCAGTTAGACCGTTGGTGTCTTCTTGTGTAGCCATGGCCCCAGTTAGACCGTTGGTGTCTACTTGTGTAGCCATAGCCCCAGTTAGACCGTTGGTGTCTTCTTGTGTAGCCATAGCCCCAGTTAGACCGTTGGTGTCTACTTATGTAGCCATAGCCCCAGTTAGACCGTTGGTGTCTTCTTGTGTAGCCATAGCCCTAGTTAGACCATTGGTGTCTACTTGTGTAGCCATAGCCCCAGTTAGACCGCTGGTGTCTTCTTGTGTAGCCACAACCCCAGTTAGACCGTTGGTGTCTACTTGTATAGCCATAGCCCCAGTTAGACCATTGGTGTCTTCTTGTGTAGCCATAGCCCCAGTTAGACCGTTGGTGTCTACTTGTGTAGCCACAACCCCAGTTAGACCGTTGGTGTCTACTTGTGTAGCCATAGCCCCAGTTAGACCGTTGGTGTCTTCTTGTGTAACCATAGCCCCAGTTAGACCATTGGTGTCTTCTTGTGTAGCCATGGCCCCAGTTAGACCGTTGGTGTCTACTTGTGTAGAATAAATATCACCTCATTTGTTAGCGACGTTTTCGACACGAAGGAAAACTATAATTATGTAAAATTAATGTTTGTGTACAGCTTCCCCTCGACTGGTGGTCATGGCTTACACACATACACTTGAAGACGTCAGACTGTCACATGCGTGCCACAGTCTGACTTCAGGTCATACTGCGATTATTAGTTTCTAAATATTAGGGTTTTACATACGGTTTTTCTATATTGTACCGGAACTGTGATATCAATTAACAAAAACTGGATGTAGAAATTTATATATTATTGTAGAATTATAATTTAGACGCACAAGACAACAGCAAGCTGCAACACGTTCCCTGGATTTTCCTATTTCTGTAGCATTTGGGGTAAAATCACGACCGACAAAATAAGTCACAACACAAAATCACTCTACATGTATTAATCAATCTAATGAATTATTTTGCTGCAATACATTTTCATGTGCTATAACCCACTTTTATTAGATACAAACTAAAATGTGTTACCTATAGAATGTGTCGCCCTCATTCGTCAGCTTTACTGTCGTCGGTCGACTGATGGTTACGTTCAAGACAGAAAACACTTGAATACAATGTCAGGTCGTCCCGGCCATAAACGTGTGACTCTTGACACCTGACACGGGTTTCTGACCCAGAACGTGTACACCAACACCGTCAGCTGGGCGTGTTTAATTTAATTGGCACTCTATGAGAACAATGTTGTTTGTGGACGGACACAGATGATTTCACACCTTTGAACAATGAACATAATATATTTCAAGTGCTAATAATAACTTTACAAAGACATGAATCTACAAAGCTCTAATAGATGCAGATATGACGAAACACACGAAACAGTTAATTAGTTAGTCTTTCATAGGCGCCGCACTTACGTAGACCTGCGAAAATGGTCTTGTTACGATAATTAGTCTGATACAATAATCAATATGTAATTAATAGTCGTACTTATATATAGGGAATTGACATGTTGGTTTATCTACAATGTCGGAAATACCATGTTTCATGTCTTGTTTTATGTTCACGCTATTTAATTATCGCGTTTCATATCAATAGCCAGCCGATAAAACTTTGGAAGTCGACAAAAGTTAATTACACATCTAATTACTAAGTAATTAACACTATTTGAAGTACACCACAACTCCTATATTAACCGACGATTGGGCCATGATCAGACAGAAGATGTACAGTTCTCCAGACATGTGATACATGTATTTGTGTACTCGCTTAATGGTTTCTATTTCCTGAAATATTTATATTTTTCGTTTACGGTATTTATAACAAGAATACCAATATATGTAGCCATAGCCCCAGTTAGACCGTTGGTGTCTACTTGTGTAGCCATAGCCCCAGTTAGACCGTTGGTGTCTTCTTGTGTAGCCATGGCCCCAGTTAGACCGTTGGTGTCTACTTGTGTAGCCATAGCCCCAGTTAGACCGTTGGTGTCTTCTTGTGTAGCCATATCCCCAGTTAGACCGTTGGTGTCTACTTATGTAGCCATAGCCCCAGTTAGACCGTTGGTGTCTTCTTGTGTAGCCATAGCCCTAGTTAGACCATTGGTGTCTACTTGTGTAGCCATAGCCCCAGTTAGACCGCTGGTGTCTTCTTGTGTAGCCACAACCCCAGTTAGACCGTAGGTGTCTACTTGTGTAGCCATAGCCCCAGTTAGACCATTGGTGTCTTCTTGTGTAGCCATAGCCCCAGTTAGACCGTTGGTGTCTACTTGTGTAGCCACAACCCCAGTTAGACCGTTGGTGTCTACTTGTGTAGCCATAGCCCCAGTTAGACCGTTGGTGTCTTCTTGTGTAACCATAGCCCCAGTTAGACCATTGGTGTCTTCTTGTGTAGCCATGGCCCTAGTTAGACCGTTGGTGTCTACTTGTGTAGCCACAACCCCAGTTAGACCGTTGGTGTCTACTTGTGTAGCCATAGCCCCAGTTAGACCGTTGGTGTCTACTTGTGTAACCATGGCCCCAGTTAGACCGTTGGTGTCTACTTGCGATGTCTCTATAGCCACTTCGCGTCCACTATATGTCCACACTTTGATGTCAATCCATCCCATTTTCTTCTACTTCTTCGGGTTATTTCCTGGTAGTTCTTCTATTTTGGTAAGTACCAGACCATCTGGTCTTCTTTTCCAATTTCTCTTTTTCTGTCTCTTTCCTCATGAAACATAGCAGATCTTCCTTAGCCCCTTATTTGTCTCTGACTTAGGTGGTAGTCTTACTCTGTAAATACAATATTGATTATTAATTAACCTTTAGCATCATTTTCAGTGCGACACCACTCAGAAATGTGTCACCTTATCTCATGAAATATTATAACAGATAAGACGAGTCATAGAGGAAACAATAGTCATCTTTTTTGGTGCGAGGCGTGAAATGGTCTGATGAATGTCGCGCGTGGCAGATGCCGGCTGGTGTGACAAGTTGACACTGTCTACGGTTGAATGAAATTTCTGTCACCCGTCAGGTGTGAACAAGTCCTGTTATACAATTGTTTCAATACTTCGATTTGTAGCTGTCATTACGCGTGTCAGATGTCAACATGTTTACTGACGTGTCTCAGAAGGTATAAATTGCCGCAGTTCCTTGGTGTTATCATATTGTGGCTGGTCACGCTAAGAGAGGTTGTCTTTTTTGGAACTGTCTAAGAAAGAGTTTATGATGGAGTCAGTTATCACCACGGGTTCTTCGTTGGAGTCAGTGTGTGAGATGAAGAGCACTGTACAATCCACATCTGGGTATCTAGCTGGCACACAGTTCACAATGGACTTGTCAGTTAGCATACAGTCGACCAGTGAAGCAGCTTGCACGGAGTCGACGACGTCATCGCTGGCCACGTTCTCGCAGTGGTACGACGAACACGTCTTCGAAGGCGTCGAGTACAACCCGGACGCTGTGCAGTCGTTGTCACTCGCCGATATCTCGCCGAAAGACTTCCTTTCGGCCGACGACATCCAGTTGGAAGACAGCGGTTTCTGGACGTCTTCGTGTGACGTCAGTCCTGCACCCAGTGACATCAGTAGAAGTGTGATTGGAAGCGGTAGTGGCGCTGTAGCATCGACGTGTTTCTCCGATATTTCTTGCGACAGCCACAGCGACAGCATGGCCGCTGACGACTGGGCCGATAACTTCGCCCATGCATGCTTTGACTCGCCGGCATGTCAACAACAAGATCTGACACAGGCCATGTCACCGAACGTCATCAGCTCATTGCCACCGCCGCTCGTTCAACAGCCGTCACCAGACGTCGCTACGTATCGTCCGTATGCATCTTATCAATTGTCGCTGGAGAGAGTCGCCCCTTCCGTCGCTTCTGGTGATCTCCGTGGCGCTGATAGCCATATCGCAGACTTTCCCGTTATGGCGAACACACAATACTCGACGTCAGACGTCCAGATGTTGACACCAGACGACAACAAACCGGCGACCGGCGACAGGACGACGACCATCTCGGACAAGAAGCCGGCCGTGTCATACATGACCATGATCGCGATGGCCATACTAGGCACGCCGCAGAAACGTTCGCTCCTCAACGACATCTACGAGTTCGTCATCCGCCAATTCCCGTACTACGAGCGCTGCAAGACGGCGTGGCGGAACAGTGTGCGACACAACCTGTCGGTGAACGAGTGCTTCGTGAAGAGCGGCCGAGCGCCGTCTGGTCGCGGCTTCTACTGGGCCATCCACCCGGCGTGTCTCGACGACTTCAAACGCGGAGACTTCAACCGACGTCAGGCGCGTAGTCGCGCACAGACCAACTTCCGGCTGCTCGAAGTCTACCGACAGCGAGCGCAGGTCGCTTGTTCGACGCACGCCGCCGCACAACAAGACTACTATGTGTGCATGAGGTCGACGCCGACGAGACAGAACGATGTCTGTGACAGTCAACCGGCGTCGCAGCACTACGATGGAACGGAACATCACGGACACTACACGGGCAACTACTGGTGTTAACTCACGCTGCTACACGTGTGAACGCTTTCACAGAACTTTAATGAAGAAAGTTGACTATTTGAGAATTGGTGCTTATTTTGTCAGCATAACAATGCAGGAACATTTCGAATGTTACTTTGTATATTTAATGAAATTGGATGCAATCGATAAAACTAATATCATGTAATAAGTTATTTCAGTATGTGGTTTAATTAAAATGTTCTATAACTATTTGAATCGTTATTTTCTCGATTTCTGCCTTTGCCATATATTACAATATACAAATCTATATCTGTACAGTGTCGTTGGAAAGTATATTTAAACTTCTACACAAGTAAAACAAAATTTATGGCCGTACACAAACACTGGTTTTTTTTATTTGAATATCTAACTATAATCGAGCTAACGTATGTATGGTTGTATGATAACGTTTTCCTCCTAGACGGCTTGCACCTCGGACGCCAAACTTTCAGGGATTAATCTAAGACCCCACGAATGAAACGTAACGCCTTTATTTTTTTCGAAATAACCCGTATACCAAGGGTTCTTAGTGTTTTTTTTTATTGTAAATCAAATGTTCGCTGCGTAAAACATTAACTTCCAACAATTCCAGAAACCACGCGTAAACCGTTTGAGAGCACGTAGCGCCCTCTGGGCGGTTTATGTTAGTTATAGCAGAAAGCACGCACCCACATATTGGCCCGAGGTCGCAGAAGGAGGGCCAATACACAATAAAACAATAGTAGAAAGCAAGCACCCACATATTGGCCCGAGGTCGCAGAAGGAGGGCCAATACACAATAAAACAATAGTAGAAAGCACGCACCCACATATTGGCCCGAGGTCGCAGAAGGAGGGCCAATACACAATAAAAAAAATAGTAGAAAGCAAGCACACACGTATTGGCCCGAGGTCGCAGAAGGAGGGCCAATACACAATAAAACAATAGTAGAAAGCAAGCACACACGTATTGGCCCGAGATCGCAGAAGGAGGGCCAATACACAATAACAAAAATAGTAGAAAGCAAGCACACACGTATTGGCCCGAGGTCGCAGAAGGAGGGCCAATACACAATAACAAAAATAGTAGAAAGCACGCACCCACATATTGGCCCGAGGTCGCAGAAGGAGGGCCAATACACAATAAAAAAAATAGTAGAAAGCAAGCACACACGTATTGGCCCGAGGTCGCAGAAGGAGGGCCAATACACAATAAAACAATAGTAGAAAGCAAGCACACACGTATTGGCCCGAGATCGCAGAAGGAGGGCCAATACACAATAACAAAAATAGTAGAAAGCAAGCACACACGTATTGGCCCGAGGTCGCAGAAGGAGGGCCAATACACAATAACAAAAATAGTAGAAAGCACGCACCCACATATTGGCCCGAGGTCGCAGAAGGAGGGCCAATACACAATAAAAAAAATAGTAGAAAGCAAGCACACACGTATTGGCCCGAGGTCGCAGAAGGAGGGCCAATACACAATAAAACAATAGTAGAAAGCAAGCACACACGTATTGGCCCGAGATCGCAGACCGAGGAACAATACACAATAAAAATATATTCTACTATTCTACAACCAACAGAAGTATCCATGGGTCTAAATTCACGCGACCTTCAACATTTTGAACATGCAACGAGTATTGCATCACGTGCGAGGCGCGGATGTTTCTCGTAATACCTTTGACGTTCCCTTAAACAATCGAGCGTATTGTCCACATATTGGCCTGAAGCATTTGGTAAACATTGTCATCATGACTGTCACGTATGAACTACCAAGTTATCCTGTCCTGGGACGGGCATTTTGCTAGTTCATGTAATTGAGCGTTCTTGATGACATTGTCTGCGCCTGGTTCTGTTGGTTGTAGCGCTAACGTAGGCGCACCTAAAATTGTAATACTTGTCCCGTGTGACATTATTCTTCCTGCCTTAAGCAAGTTATACATCGAACTACAGCTTGTTTCTGAATTATGTTATGTCCGCCTGTGTTAGATTTGAATCCCCATACATATTATACGTTCCGTGGAGTAGGGCATTAATTTTTACTTGTGGTTGAAAGTCGACGAGAGTTTAAAAAAAGCCGTGTTTCATTCAACCGCTGTAGTAATGTTAATTTGGGTGCGTTCTTACATCAACCATATGTTGTCTTGCGTCGTGGTATATTTAGTATAAACATAACTAGTTTCAAAATATTATGTTAATATGTTGTATGCGCAATAATAAAATAATGTTTTGTCTTGTAACATTACACTACAATGTTGAATGATCGTAGACACGACGTTGATATTGAGAAAACATAATTATTGTCGCCGCATCTCTCAAGGGACTTTAACTAATAAGATGAGTTATAGATTAAAGAGGAAATGAAACGTCATTGGTACGGGCGATAGGCGTGAAATGGTCTGACGAATGTCGCGCGTTGCTGATTCCGGCTAGTGTGACAAGTTGATATTGTCCACGAACAGTTTGAACAGGTCCTATTATACCAGTGAAGACATCAGACTGTCCCATACGTATGACACTTGTCATGGGTTTCTGACCCGCCCGTTCCGTCAGACGTCTTTGTGCGACATGTCAGGCAGAACGGAATGATCTGGACTGATCTAGAATTATAATTTATATGCACAGACGAACCGCAAGCTACAACACGTTCTCTGGAGTTCCCGATTGTGGCATTTCTCATTCAGCGTTTCTGTAGCATTTGGCGTAAAATCACGACCGACAAAACAGGTAACAAGTGACAACACAAAACCACTCTACATGTAGATCTATTAGTCAATCTAATGAATTATTTTGCTGCAATACAGTTTTATGTGCTATAACCCATTTTATTAGATGGAAACTAAAATATGTTTGATATAGAATGTGTCGCCCTCCTTCATCGGCTTTACTGTCATCCATCGACTTATAGCTACTATATTAGGTCGTGGAAGCCATGAACGTGTGACACTGGACACCTGATACGGGTTTATGGCCCAGGTCAGTGTATACTTTAATTGGCACTCGATGAGAGTAATGTTGTTTGTGGACGGACACGGATGACTTCACACCTTTGAACAACGAACACATACATTTGATTCCAAGTGTTAATTATTCCATTACAAAGACATGGATCTACAAAGCTATAATGGGTGCAGATAAAACGAAACATATTACACCGTTAAGTAGTTGTGATGTATTTTATAGGCGCCGCACGTATGTAAACCGTTACGATAATTAGTCTGATACAATAATCACTATTTAATTAAAAGTCGTACTTAAATATAGGGAATTGACATGTTGGTTTATCTACAGTGTCGGAAATACCCTGTTTTATGTCTTGTTTTATTTTCACGCTATTTAATTATCGCGTTTCATATCAATAGCCAGCCAATACAACTTTAGAAGCCGACAAAAGTTCATTACACATATAATTACTAAGTCATTAACACTATTTGAAGTACACCACAACTCCTATATTAACCGACGAACTGGTTATGAACAGACAGCATACGTTCATTTCTCCAGACATGTAATACATGTATTCGCTTAATGGTTTCTATTTCCTGAAATATTTGTATTTTTCATCTACGGTATTCATAATGAGAATACCAATAATATCTTCTTGTGTAGCCATAGCCCCAGTTAGACAGTTGGTGCCTTCTCGTGTAGCCACAGCCCCAGTTAAACCGTTGGTGTCATCTTGTGTAGCCGTAGCCCCAGTTAGACCGTTGGTATCTTCTCGTGTAGCCACAGCCCCAGTTAGACCGTTGGTGTCTTCTTGTATAGCCATAGCCCCAGTTAGACCGTTGGTGTCTTCTTGTGTAGCCATAGCCCCAGTTAGATCGTTGGTGTCTTCTTGTGTAGCCATAACCCCTGTTAGACCGATGATGTCTTCTTGTATAGCCATAGCCCCAGTTAGACCGTTGGTTTCTTCTTGTGTAGCCATAGCCCCAGTTAGATCGTTGGTGTCTTCTTGTGTAGCCATAACCCCTGTTAGACCGATGGTGCCTTCTTGATTAGCAATAGCCCCAGTTAGACCGTTGGTGTGTTCTTGTGTAGCCATATTCCCAGTTAGACCGTTGGTGTCTTCTTGTGTAGCCATAACCCCATTTAGATCTTTAGTGTCTTCTTGTGTAGCCATAGCCCCAGTTAGACCGTTGGTGTCTTCTTGTGTAGCCATAGCCCCAGTTAGATCGTTGGTGTCTTCTTGTGTAGCCATAACCCCTGTTAGACCGATGGTGTCTTCTTGTATAGCCATAGCACCAGTTAGACCGTTGGTGTCTTCTTGTGTAGCCATAGCCCCAGTTAGACCGTTGGTGTCTTTTTGTGTAGCCATAACCCCAGTTAGACCGTTGGTGTCTTCTTGTGTAGCCATAGTCCCAGTTAGACCGTTGGTGTCTTCTTGTGTAGCCATAGCCCCAGTTAGACCGTTGGTGTCTTCTTGTGTAGCCATAGCCCCAGTTAGATCGTTGGTGTCTTCTTGTGTAGCCATAACCCCTGTTAGACCGATGGTGTCTTCTTGTATAGCCACAGCCCCAGTTAGACCGTTGGTGTCTTCTTGTGTAGCCATAGCCCCAGTTAGACCGTTGGTGTCTTCTTGTGTAGCCATAACCCCTGTTAGACCGATGGTGCCTTCTTGTATAGCCATAGCCCCAGTTAGACCGTTGGTGTCTTCTTGTGTAGCCATAGCCCCTGTTAGACCGTTGTTGTCTTCTTGTGTAGCCATAGCCCCAGTTAGATCGTTGGTGTCTACTTGCGATCTCTGTATAGCCACTTCGCGTCCACTATCTGTCCAAAGCTTGGTGTTAATCCAACCCATTTTTTTCTACCTCTTCGGGTTATTTCCTGGTAGTTTTATGTTAGTAAGTACCAGACTATCTGGTTTTCTTTTCCAATGGCCGTACTTAGCCAGCTTTGTTCTCTTAATAAAACAAACATACCTTCTTCATTAGCTCCTTCTTTATCTCTGACCCAGATGGTAGTCTTATTCTGTGTATACAGTATTGATTATTAATTAACTTTTACCATTGTTTTCAATGAGATATCATTGAGAAATGTGTCACCGTATCCGATGAAGCATTATGACCGAGAAGACGAGCTATGGAGCAAATAATAGTAATCTTTTTTGGTGAGAGGCGTGAAATGCGGCTGGTGTAACAAGTTGACATTGTCCACGGCCAAACGAAATCTCTGTCATCCTTCAGGTGTGAACAGTTCCCGTTATGCCATTGTCAGGGTGACTTTAATATTGATTAGAAAGTAATATGTTCAGTTAGATTCATAATTCTTCATAGCAAACAGAGAAACATTTTCATAACAATTTGGATTTCTATCAAGTGCTGCATCATCAACGTCTTCTCTATAAGACATTTATAAAACAGTGAGACAAAATATTGTCGCCTTATCTCTCGATAATAACTGATCGAGTTATAAATTAAAATGGAAACGAAAGTGATAATCTTTGGCGAGATTCATGAAATTTTCCTATGCTTGCCACGCGTGGCTGGTGTGACAAGTTGACACTGTCGACGGTTGAATGGAATCTCTGTCATCCGTCAGGTGTGAACAGGTCCAGTTATACCATTGTCATTACGCGTGTCAGATGTCAATATGTCTGTTGATATGTGCATTTAATATACTTGAAAACCATCGCACACAGGGGCACTCACATACATCATCAGAGGAGGTTGGCAGGATCCACGCATTAGTGATCGCCGGAAGTTGCGAGCCAGTCTGTTTACAGCGGTCGACGGCGAAGGTGGTCCTTCGTCATCGTCAGCTTTAATTCTGTAATCTAAAACTAATCACTTACCCGAGATGGTGACATCATTCATGCCTTATAATATGAAAACGTTTGACGCTTTGTTGGTGTTATTTGCTTTTGTCAATTCATAAAAACTCAGTTAACATGCATTTCCCTTCTCGAAAACATCCAACCCCATGCCAGTGACAGTGTTTTTGGTACTACCTGTTGTGGCCGTAGCAGCGCTCTTTGGTAGCAGCATTACAGCACATTTTCGCAAACATAAAGAAATTCAACCAATCACAAAAAACCAATAACATAAAATATATTTGATGCATAGTTTTCTTTGTTTCTTAATTTGTAAAAATATGTTTTAATTCCTGCGTATGCCTTCGGTACATCTCGAGCACACACGTTAACGTGTACACAATGAACGTACAACAATTAATGTAAACCGTTTGTCTCATAGTAATATTTTAAAAGTAAAGCTTATATGAACACGGGTGTTAATGTTTTTGTTTTTAAAATAACCATGATATCTAATACATAGGCACAACGGTGTACATTTGTTTCGGTGAATATGATATTGATTACAACACGGTTTGTAAAACGTTTTCGCAAATATTTGGATATCTACCTACTGCTGGGAGAGGACTTTGTACAAATGCTAAACAATCAACATCTTCTTTACAAGACAACTAGTTACCATTGAGACAACTATTGTCGTCGTGTGTCTCGATAATAAAACTAACAAGTCGAGTTATAGATTAAACAAAAAACAAAAGTGATTGTAATTGGCGAGAGGCGTGAAATGGTCTGATGCGCGTCACGCTAGGCTCATGCCGGCTGGTGTGACAAATTGACACTGTCTGTCCACGGTTGAATGGAATCTCTGTCATCCGTCAGGTGTGAACAGGTCCTGTTATACCATTGTCTCGATACTTCGATTTCTGGCTGACCTTATGCGTGTCAGATGTCAGCATGTTTATTGACATGTGCATCAGTGGGTATAAAATGCGACAGTTTCTGGGTGTCATCAGATTGTGGCGTGTCACGCAAATATAATCTGCCTTCTTTGGAACTGTCTAAGATAGAGTTTATGATTGAGTCAATTATCACCACGGGGTCTTCGTTGGAGTCAGTGTGTGAGATGAAGAGCGCTGCACAACCCACATCTGGGTACCTAGCTGGCACACAGCTCACAATGGACTTGTCGGTTAGCATACAGTCGACCAGTGAAGCAGCTTGCACGGAGTCGACGACGTCATCGCTGGCCACGTTCTCGCAGTGGTACGACGAACACGTCTTCGAAGGCGTCGAGTACAACCCAGACGCTGTGCAATCGTTGTCACTCGCCGATAGCTCGCCGAAAGACTTCCTTTCGGCCGACGACATCCAGTTGGAAGACAGCGGTTTCTGGACGTCTTCGTGTGACGTCAGTCCTGCATCCAGCGACGTAAGTAGAAGTGTGATTGGAAGCGGAAGTGGCGCTGTCGCATCGACGTGTTTCTCCGATATTTCTTGCGACAGCCACAGCGACAGCATGGCCGTTGACGACTGGGCCGACAACTTCGCCCAGGCATGCTTTGACTCGCCCGCATGTCAACAACAAGATCTGACAAAGTCCATGTCACCGGACGTCATCAGCTCATTGCCACCGCCGCTCGTTCAACAGCCGTCACCAGACGTCGCTACGTATCGTCCGTATGCATCTTATCAATTGTCGCTGGAGAGAGTCGCCCCTTCCGTCGCTGCTGGTGATCTCCGTGGTGCTGATAGCCATATCGCAGACTTTCCCGTTATGGCGAACACACAATACTCGACGTCAGACGTCCAGATGTTGACACCAGACAACAACAAACCGGCGACCGGCGACAGGACGACGACCATAACGGACAAGAAGCCGGCCGTGTCATACATGACCATGATCGCGATGGCCATACTAGGCACGCCCCAGAAACGTTCGCTCCTCAACGACATCTACGAGTTCGTCATCCGTCACTTCCCGTACTACGAGCGCTGCAAGACGGCGTGGCGGAACAGTGTGCGACACAACCTGTCGGTGAACGAGTGCTTCGTGAAGAGCGGCCGAGCGCCGTCTGGTCGCGGCTTCTACTGGGCCATCCACCCGGCGTGTCTCGACGACTTCAAACGCGGAGACTTCAACCGGCGTCAGGCGCGTAGTCGCGCACAGACCAACTTCCGGCTGCTCGAAGTCTACCGACAGCGAGCGCAGGTCGCTTGTTCGACGCACGCCGCCGCACAACAAGACTACTATGTGTGCATGAGGTCGACGCCGACGCGACAGAGCGATGTCTGTGACAGTCAACCGGTGTCGCAGTACTACGACGAAACGGAACATCACGGACACTACACGGGCAACTACTGGTGTTAGCTCACGCTGCTACACGTGTGAACAATTTCACAGAACTTTAATGAAGAAAGTTGACTATTTGAGAATTGGTGCTTATTTTGTCAGCATAACAATGCAGGAACACTTCGAATGTTACGTTGTATTTTTAATGAAATTGGTTGCAATTGATAAAATCAGTGTAATGTAATAAGTTATTTCAGTATGTGGTTTAAGTAAAAAGTTTTATAACTATTTGAGTCGTTATGTTCTTCATTTTGACGTTTGCCATATATTACAACATACAAATCTATATCGGTACAGTGTCGTTGGAAAATATATTTACACTTCTACGCAAGTGAAATTTAGTTTACGCTGTGCACAAACAATATTTTTTAATCTGAATATACATATAATTGAACGTTCTTTGTGACGTGTTGTGACGTGTTGTGACGTGTTGTGACAATGTTGAATGATCGTTGATATCGAGAAAACACAATTACTGTCGTCGCATCTCTCGGGGGACTATAACTAATAAGTCGAGTTGTAGATTAAATAGGAAACGAAATGTCATTGGCACAGGCGATAGGCGTGAAATGGTCTGACAAATGTCGCGCATGATTGATTCCGGGTTATGTGACAAGTTGCAATTGTACCCGGTTGAATGAAATCCGTCAGGTGTGAACAGGTCCTGTTAGACCACTGAATACGTCAGAATGTCCCATACGTATGAAACATGACATGGGTTCATGACCCAGAATGCGTACATTTGTTTGTTTATATTAATTGGCACTCGATTAAAACAGTGATCTAAACATCTTATCTAAATGTGCGAGTAAGTTCATATTACGATAAATACTCTTATACAGTAACAATATATAACTAAGGGTTCCAAATATTGGGGTTTTACGGATTTCCTATTGTGCCGGAACTGCCATGTTGTGTCAATTAACAAAAACTGTTCCGTATGAACAATATTGCGTAATATATAACTGATATGAAAACAATATGGCCATCGCGAGCCGCCCGTTCCGCCTGGCTGTGTTGTGTGACATGCACGCGGAACGGATGGATCTGGATATAGCAATTTATATATTATTGTAGAGTTAAATTTATACGCACAAAAAAACCGCAAGCTGCAACACGTTCTCTGGATTTCCCGATTGTGGCATTTCTCATTCAATGTTTTTGTAGCATTTGGGGTAAAATCTCGACCGCCAAAATAAGTAACAAAACAAAATCACTATACACGTAGGCCTATTAATCAATCTAATGTATTATTTTGTTGCAATACAGTTTCATGTGCTATAACCCACTTTTATTAGATGCCATCTAAAATATGTTACATATAGAACGTGTCGACATAATTCATCGGCTTTACTGTCGTCCGTCAACTGGCGGTTACGCTCAAGGCTGAACACACTTGAAGACACAGTCTGACCGTCCCAGCCATAAACGTGTGACACTTGACATATGACACGGGTTTCTGGCCCAGAACGTGCACACCAACACCGTGTTTACTTTAATTGGCACTCGATGAGAACAATGTTGTTTGCGGACGGACACGGATGACTTCACACCTTTGAACAATGAACATATACATTATATTTCAAGTGCTAGTAATTCCTTTACAAAGACGAAAATAACATGTTTCATGTCATGTTTTATGTTCACGATATTTAGTTATCGCGTTTCACATCAATAGCCAGCTATTAAGACTTAAGAAGCCGACAAAAGTTAATTACAAATATAATTATTAAGTCGTTAATACTGTTCGACATACACCGCGATTCCTATGTTAACCCACGAATGGGATATGAACAGACAAACCTCTTCTTGCTATTTCCTTGTAGTTCTTCTTCTATGTTGGAAAGCACCAGACTATCTGGTCTTCTTTTCAAATTGCTGTACTGAGACAAATATTGTCGTCGTATGTCTCGAGAGACTAAAACTGATAAGTCGAGTTATAGATTAAACAAGAAATGAAAGTGATTGTCATTGGAGAGAGGCTTGAAATGGTCCGATGCGTGTCACGCGTGATTCATGCCGGTTAGTGTGACAAATTGACATTGTCTGTCCACGGTTGAATGGAATCTCTGTCACCCGTCAGGTGTGAACATGTTCTGTCATACCATTGTCTCGATACTTCTTCGATATCTGGCTGACAGTACGCGTGTCAGGTGTCAGCATGCATATTGACATGTGCATCAGTAGGTATAAAATGTTGCAGCTGATTATTTAATTACGTCTGTCTCGTGTTGCTGAGAGTTCGCGGTTGGTATCAGATAGACGTTAGCAGCATTTTGTACCAGATTTTGGGAAGTTTAGAGTTCTATATTTTGCGTACGTGATGTGGGGCAGTCTTATCTCAGAGGGCTGTTTTGCCCCAGTTTACCCTATTTGTTTCGCGTGACATTCTTCCTCCTGCTGTTAGTTATAACACGAACTGCTGCTTATTTCTACATTATGCACGGGCGGGTCCACGTCCTGAAAAGGGGGTGCACAGTTTACACAAAATGACACCAGGTGGCAGAACTTATGGTTATCCAAACTTATAATGGATATACACGCACGCACGCACGCACTCACGCACGCACACACGAGAGAGAGAGAGAGAGAGAGTGAGTGAGTGAGTGAGTGAGTGAGTGAGTGAGTGAGAGAGAGAGAGAGAGAGTGAGTGAGTGAGTGAGTGAGTGAGTGAGTGAGTGAGTGAGAAAGAGAGAGATAAATAGATAGATAGAGATAGAGATAGAGAGAGAGAGAGAGAGAGAGAGAGAGAGAGAGAGAGAGACAGAGAGTGAGTGAGTGAGTGAGAGAGAGAGAGAGAGAGAGAGAGAGAGAGAGAGAGAAAGAGAGAGAGAGATAGAGTGAGAGAGAGAGAGAGAGAGAGAGAGAGAGAGAAAGAGAGATAGAGAGAGAGAGACATACATACAGACAGACAGACAGACATACAGAGAGCTCTGTCACTTTCTATCCCTTCACGATGGACACACTCAGTACACGACTGTTTCCAGCGCTTTTGGGGTTATTGGTCTGCATGGAAGCAGCCACACAATTCGTCTTCCCGGACGTATTCACAGCACCATCGTCTGCCTGTTTGTGCATCTTTCGGAAGACCAAGCCGAGACGCTCAACCTTTTCGGCAACGTTTGGAATAACGCTGATGGAATAGAGAAAGCTTTTGAATTTCGTATAAATAATCTTCTGCTGGATATGTTATTATGATATGTTATTATGATCCCAGAATATAGCAATACTTTCATTCTGTATTATATTCGAGGCCTATAGAAGGTGTTATTTTTGTGTCATAAAATACGTATCTAAAACCACAGCGCCACGATTCTCATCAGTGTCGAGACGGGGGGCGTCATGGCGGTTGTCAATAATCTACGTTTCACAGAGAATAACCATCTTTAACTAAGGGCAGCAGCTTAAGACGATTGTCTCTTACATTGGTTTGCAAGCCTAACGACAGCGGCTGACCAAAGGACATCCACACAAAAATGCACTGACAACAAAATCCATTTGCTTTTAGTAATGGGTAATACGGGGTTAAGGCAAGATGCGAGGGAGCAAATGAGAATGAACGAGGGACAATTGCCAATACCGGTGACCATATATGCCGTTAGTTTGTATGTTAGAATCTCATCTGAGGAAATAATGCAGGAAGGCGCCACCTCGCGGTATCTCGAAAACAATTTCGGCCGAAATAAAGGGATGTGCCCGGGCAGCTGATGGACACCCCTGATGGACACCCCCTGATGGACACCCCCTGCCCCCGTCCATGGTATGTTGTGTCAGTCTCTGTTAGAGTTGGTTTCCCAATATATGTTCCTTGGAATAGTGCATGACTTGTGGCTAAAAGTTGACGACAGTTTTTGAAAATCCGCATTTCATTCAATAGCCATTAATACTACTCTGGGTACGTTCGTATGTCAACCTTCTGTTACGTCTGATGCAACTTGTAGCGTGTTATATTTATTTTTAGCATGACTCCTGTCAAATATATGTTAATATGTTGGCGCAATAATAAAAGTAGTTTTCCACTTTTTGGAATATAATGAGAAAGTCTGATATTCTCAACGAAACGACGTTGATGTGACGTTGTCTACCACCAGATACTGTCTGTATCTAATCTGTGTATAGCACTAGCTACTAGGTGACGTTGATCTGACGTAGTTTCTAGCTTCACTGTTTACCACCAGGTGGCGTTGACGTGATAACATTTGTATACCACCAGGTGGCGTTGTTCTGATACCATTTGTATAACACTAGATGGCTTTACATGACATTATACCATTTATGTACCACCAGGTGACGTAGACGTGATAACTTATGTATAGTACCAGGTGGCGTTTCATGACGTTATCATATTTGTGTACCACAAGGGGGCGTTGCATAACGTTATAATATTTGTGTACCACCAGGGGTATTGACGTCATGACATTTGTATACCACCAGATGGCGTTGATGAATGTACGCCATTTTGTCATCACTCTATCGACGTGAATGATAGTGTCTTGCCTTCCGGTACCGCTTCATTCCTCCATTGTTAATGTATTTCACCCTATCATTAATGACGTAGTCTGTTGTTGCCGGTTTGATTTCTCACTGTTCCACTGAAAGCCCTAGGTGGAGTTGTAGGGAAATGTCACTGTGGGCAATGTTTCAGTTGTCAATTGTTTAAGGTAGGTAGGGAAGGCCCGACAACGGGATGCACACCATAATGATGGAGGGTAGGGAGTAGGTAGGGTAGGCCCGGCAACGGGGTGCACACCATAATGATGGAGGGTAGGGAGTAGGTAGGGAAGGCCCGACAACGGGGTGCACACCATAATGATGGAGGGTAGGGAGTAGGTAGGGTAGGCCCGGCAACGGGGTGCACACCATAAGGATGGAGGGTAGGGAGTAGGTAGGGAAGGCCCGACAACGGGGTGCACACCATAATGATGGAGGGTAGGGAGTAGGTAGGGTAGGCCCGACAACGGGGTGCACACCATAATGATGGAGGGTAGGGAGTAGGTAGGGTAGGCCCGACAACGGGGTGCACACCATAATGATGGGGGTAGGGAGTAGGTAGGGAAGGCCCGACATTGGGGTGCACACCGTAATGATGGAGGGTAGGGAGTTGGTAGGGAAGGTCGGACAACGGGGTTCACACCATAAGGATGGAGGGTAGGGACTAGATAGGGTAGGCCCGACAACGGGGTGCACACCATAAGGATGGAGAGTTGGGACTAGGTAGGGTAGGCCCGACAACGGGGTGCACACCATAAGGATGTAGAGTAGGGACTAGGTAGGGTAGGCCCGACAACGGGGTGCACACCATATGGATGGAGGGTAGGGACTAGGTAAGGAAGGTCGGACAACGGGGTGCACACCATAAGGATGGAGGGTGGGCAAACCAAAGGAAAGAATCAATAGCTCCTAATTCATATGGCAGAAATACCCTGAGATGTAGACTTCATTCTTAGGTTTTTATTAATATGCACAAACAAACACATACACGTTGGAAGCATGTTTGATTAAACGCTAATATTTCAGAGTACACCATGTGTTTCACGTTCATTACTGCTCAAATGCCACTTTCTCGTCTTCATCAGCTGTGGGAGCTATTCTCCTCGCGCTTGCTTCGAGCTTCGATATACTCGTTTTCGGACCTTTTGCATACTTCTGCCAACACGGCCAGCCCCAGCAGTACCAGCCGGACCTCTCGCAGACGTAGAACTTCTTCTGGTAACAGTCGTCGTCGAACCAGCCGTACGAACGCCTGTTCGGCAAGCGTCGTTTGATGGCGAGACAGTTCTGGTAGCCCAGGTAGTTGTTCGGTTCACCCGACAGCCAGTTACGGTAGCCCATGTTAGAGTCTGCAAGCGATTAATGTATGCATTAATCGACAAATATAATGACACAAAATTAGAAATATCACATAAATATCGATTCAACCGACAGCCAGTTATGATACTCGGTTAGAGTCTGCATGAAATTACTGTTTGCATTAATCAATACATAATACAATTATGTAATTACAAATATTAGCAAAGCAAACAGCTTTATAACTGCACCTTATGTGTATCCCTTGTAAGAGTCTTGAAAGCGATTGACGTTACCGTTATTTGACAAAAACAGTAGGCATCAAAATGTGTAACAATTGTGAGAATCACATGTAGAATTATAGTAATCAATATATAGTATATATAAATAATATGCTAATTCCAATAATATGAAAATTCACAAATTGAGCATTGTATCTGCACCATCTTACCCGTCAGATATTATACTAATTTCAAATAGAAATAGAATTTAGTAGCTTAAAATTGTGGCTATTCAAAGTGTTTTTCTTCCCATCAGTATGTTGGAAGCGTTGGTCTTGATAGCAAAGAAACGCACGAATCAACAAAGATACGCACGAATCAACAAAGATACGCACGAAGCAACAAAGATACGCACGAAGCAACAAAGATACGCACGAAGCAACAAAGATACGCACGAATCAACAAAGATACGCACGAAGCAACAAAGATACGCACGAATCAACAAAGATACGCACGAAGCAACAAAGATACGCACGAATCAACAAAGATACGCACGAAGCAACAAAGATACGCACGAAGCAACAAAGATACGCACGAATCAACAAAGATACGCACGAATCAACAAAGATACGCACGAATCAACAAAGATACGCACGAATCAACAAAGATACGCACGAAGCAACAAAGATACGCACGAAGCAACAAAGAGGTGTTAATTCATGCTTTTATTCGGCATTCTACTAAGAATGCAATGCCAATAATATTAGTGTAGTATATTAGTGTAGTATATTAGTGTAGTATATTAGTGTAGTATATTAGTGTAGTATATTAGTGTAGTATACCTACGAGCATTTTGCTACGTCATGTTGCTGTAGTCATTTGATGAATTGTTATCTTCGCAGTACTTACACGAACTGTCCCACTGCCACGCCTTCTCAAGCCCCAAGTCGGTAGCCCCCAGCCAGTATTCTGCTTTCTCCAGGAGATGGTGATGAAAACGGGCTGAAAAAAGACAGAGGAGACGAACGATAATTTATAAAGTTCCAAATCAGCAATATATCATTTATTTACAATAAGATATACATTTTACAGCATTTCCGATTTATCTGTGTAACATTTCTTTAACGGTAAAACGTGTAGCTGGTCGTGTGTATCATAGAGACATGTTACATAGTACAGTGTATACGCTCCATCTGTTCTACCATCTTGACCGACCGCCCAATTGTGTTTTAATGAACCAAATTGTTTTAATATGATTTTACCGTAATCTCTTTATGAATACTAACTTTGCCGTTCAGTATGTTTGCGAACAGTCAGTGGCGTATTTAGGGGGAATTGGATCGTGGCACCCTTTGCTTTAAAATGTTTTTTTTCGTACATAACCTGTTGCGCCACTACATGGTAGAACGGGGAACTAATGGGTGACTAAGCTTGCCTCGCCCCCTTTGATCCTAGATACGCCACTTTCAACAATCAATGCCCAATACATGTGGACAAACTTTATCGAGGTCAGGCGTTTACGGGATCACGTGATGGTAACACCTGTAAAATTACGTTCCCTGTAAATACAATGAAAACATGATATTCGTCACGAAACATTCAAACTGAACAAATAACGGCCACAGTATTTTCTAATGTGGTTCATGAAGACACACTAGACAGTCAATATATTAGAATTTACATGGTCTATGCTACATAACATCATTTGACGATAAAGACGTATCATGTATCATGTCTGACCTTGATGCCGTAAGAGTTGACGTTGGAGCCAGGACTGAGTTGCAGAATCCTTCACCTCCATCATGTTGGCGCGCAGCACTTGGCAGTACACCTGTGAATCATGATGTTACTTGACAACTTGGAAACTACTGGTACGTTATTGTGGAGAGAGAGAGAGACTTTGACAACTTATACGACCACAGCTACGTTACATAACGTTCACCGTGGCAAACATTTGCTCAGACAAAATGCCATACACACTGCTCACCAAACGACAAGAATTTGCCTTACATGCAAATAGTTATAGTGCGTTATTCATAATCCAAACCTCGTTTTGAGATCATTTATTTTTAAACTGCAACATGTTTCAGAAATCATCCCAGAAAGCCCTGGCTGATTATGTTCGCGCGAACCCCCGTTTTCAAAATCCCGAGGACGGGCCTGTATTCCGTTGCTAAACAAAACCGAAACAGACATTGGGCATTATTGCGCACAGGTGTGTAACGTGGTACGTACTGTGTAACGTGGTACGTACTGTGTAACGTGGTATGTACTGTGTAACGTGATACGTACGTGAAAGGTGCCTCCCCAATTCTATTCTTTATCTTCTCATTTCAAATTCATTGTGCGAAATTTCAAACCTACCTAGTATCCACTACGACATGCTAGCTCGTTTGTGCAACTTTTGTATGTAGTTTTTGTGTGAAATCATCAGGCAAACTATTACATTATTTAATGCTTGATGCAGCATATATTGAAGTGAAAATGGAAACTCTGAAAACTCACGAATTTCGCCCTTGGTAAAGTTTTACAACTTTGTCATGTGATCGGCGGCAGGATGGCAGTCATGCCCTTGATCAGTCAATGTTTACCATTTTGGACATCCGCTATTTTGAGCCTTACCGTATCTAACAATTAAAGTAAATTCTTTTGATTATGTTAACAAAATACGCACTTTTCTTATTAAACCGACTGCAGATATTACCTAAGCTTTCACATATTAGGACATCAACGAACCTGATTCCTGATATGGCATTCGGCATTATTATTGAACACCTACTTTGGCATCCGCCCAGCTGGCGACATCTCGCACGAACTTGTAGCATCTGCAGTAGGGCCAACTGCCGTATCTCCGGAACACGAAACCAGGCCTGCAGTCTTCAAATCAAAGAGAAAGATGGAATGCTAATATCTAACTGTATTTTGACATGCGCATGCGCGCACGCTCTCTCTCTCTCTCACACACACGCACGCACGCACGCACGCACGCACGCACGCACGCACGCACACACACACACACACACACAAAATTGGCTCAGCAATCGCGGAAATTAACAACACCTGAGGCGTGCATCATTATCTATGTTTGATGGTCCAAAAGTAACTTACAACAGAATGGGTGTAACTGAGGCCCGTGAGGCCCGTGAGGCCCGTGAGGGTCAATAACCCCTTGGGTTCCCGATGTCATCCCTATCATCGTCTTTTCCAGTTCAGCAGCTTCAGCTGCTGTCATATTGCGAGCGGACGCCGCGGCGGTCACGATACACAACACCAAGACTGCAAAGAGGAAGCGTTCTCTTACAACGGCATCGATGGACATTTGTCAAGATACACGACCGTCGATACATACATGTTTAAACCAATAAATCAAGTCAACTAAGGTTGGCGTGAAATTATGATATCGATACTTCTGCTGTCAGTGGCCTATGCGGGCTGCTAGATATGCCGCTGCCTGCTGTGTTACCAGATTAGTTCGACACGCTTGAATACGAACTAATATAAACGTACCTGTTATCAGCATGTTGTTGGTTTTTGTTCGGCTGAAAAGAGTAAACGAATGAAATTCAACATAGCTCAAACACAGTAATAATCGCAACTTGTCGTTTCATCTACGTTGACAAACGATACTTGCCTATTCTTTAAGATAGCTGGGGTGGCTATTACATGCTTGTCTAGAATTGATTAGTTTCAGTCGAAGTTTTTAATATAAATTAACCATTTCTTCACATATTGGAGATTAAATATTATATAATATACCAGTTAAAACAAATTGGAGTTTTTCATTGATTTGGTTATGTTACAAGGTTTTAAAAAAAAATTGTAAACGTGAAAAAATAGCCACTAAAACGAAGTTTAATAATTTTGAGAAAATCCCCAAAGAAATAGATGACATACGTATAAGTAGGACAGTGTAACTGATAACTTTACGGCAGATTTTGGGTAACATTACCAATTATGTCTGCTACACCACCGTGAATGAATTAAACAGAAGTTGAATGACAGCCTAAAGTAGCAGTGTATTTTTGACACAAACCATAAACCAATCGTAATGTTTACTGTTGTAGCACGTTGCGTGCACGTAAGACGTGCTCATGCACAACATTGCAACGTCTTGAGTGTTGTAGTTTTTTCAAACAATATGTATGGTCTGGAGACAGTGGCGTTGACAGAACAACAACAACAGAAGCTGCAAGTTTGTGAGAACAACTGGTTTCGACGAATAACAAGAACAAAGAGGATAGATAAAAAAAGGATGAACGACCTGAGGAAAGAGGTTGGGATGCAATGCAGCCTAACAGAAGATTGGTGAGAAGCAGGATGAGATAGGCAGGCCACTTGGTAAGAATGGATGCAAAACTAGCAAAGAGAGCAGAGGTGAAAAAAACACCAAGGACGCAGGAAAAGGGGAAGGCCACAGCTAAGATGGGAGGACTGCGTGAGGAGGGACATGAGAAGATCGGGGAAGGATGGAAGATGCAAAGAAAACTTTGGAAAGAAAGAACAGAAAGAGTGGCTCGACAATACTTTACCTGACCCTCACCCCTGTACAGCAGGGAACAAGGAGGAAGAGCACATTTGAAACATCATTTCCTGGTTATTAATGAAAACACAATCTCAACAAATGCTTGTTTTTGTGCAGAAATTTACGGTTTTTCACTGACGTTTTATGTATTGTTGACAATACATAATGATCATTTGTAATATTGACATGTCCCCTTAATTTGCCGCCACAATAGACCTTTAATCTGTACTTGTAACGGCATTTCGTTAGTGTCAAAGGCACGATAAACTACGTTAACGCTGATATTTGTTAGTTTAGGTACATGGTAGATATAATACTTATGTGTACTAGCATTACAGTAACCAGACGATGTGTTCCGCTTTCACGGCGAACGAATGTAGGTAGTTCGAACTTCATAGGGCAAGCGGACGTTGCTATGGAAACATTGTCGCTTTTCCAGGAACCCAAGGGGATTTCCAAAAGGACTTCGTTTTTAAAGGATGGGTTGGCGAAATATGACGTTAGTGCCTGGTGATTTTTTGTAGTGTAGACGTTTAGTTCAGTATATCCTAGCATGTAATGAAGAAAAAATGAAAAAAAAATCAACTGACACGCTAGCCGCCCCAGCCACCTTAAAGCAATACGAAATTATCGTTTTTACATATCACATGCGTGTAATGAAGCCTGCATGGAAACGAACGGCGGAATTCTAGTCCAAATTGTATAGACGATTAGTGGAGAAACTTCCCAAAAGAGTCGTGTCGGTATCTACTCTGAACATCTTCAAGAAGGAATTAAGATAAATGTATATATTCTTATATAGCGCGGTATCCAGTCCTTGGGACTGTTCAAAGCGCTTTTAACTTCACGCCCGGCACACCTGCTCATTCATACGCCACCTCGATTTCTCTGGTAAGCATTAAGCCGCGCAGCAATTACTGCACGAAGACTATACATTTGTATATCCACCTCTCTCTGTAATCAGGTACTCGTGTCTACAGCTGAGTGAACTGTGGCAACGTGGGATGAACGAGAGTCCGAGTCCCACGTTCTAACTACTGTACAACGGGGCTCCAACAAGGGTATCTAGTCAACGATTGAAAGAGACTATACAATCAAGTAGTCGTACACCAATTATCACTCAGAATACATAACCGTTTCTCCGTAAACAGTAGCGCCATCTAGTGAACATGTCCACGTTGTTGACAAAACGTACACATGTATTTTATACAAATGATACTGTGGAATTAGTTTAAGCAACAAAGCATATATTCAATACAATATCCAAACGCGCTACACAGCAGTACTATGTTCTTACCGTCCCGACTGGTAGACACGATTTCTCTCTACTTGACGAAGTGATTTGCTGCGAAACTTGCCGTCCGATACAGCATAGTCGTCGTTGCACGGGGCATTTATGCAACGAACGGACGTTTACAAAGACTACATCAACCAATGATAAAGCAGGTTTCACCTACCACACCAATTGGTTGTCACCTCACTGACCATTGGCTGGCGTTGGCGCTGCACACACCCCGTCCCACGCTGGCGACTAACAAGAGCCAATGAGAGCGGTGGTGCGGAGAACCAGTGTTCATTCAACCGTGAATATGTGACACCAGTGCATGAGACGCAGTAAGACGATGGCAGCCGGCGACAGGCTCTTCTTCGCATATTTTGAAACACATAGTTAACTCGATGTGCGGTTGAACGGAAACACTGATTCAACGGTTCTGAAACGATTCGCAGAAAATTATATTTAGTTGCAAGACGTCATGAAACCTTTACGTCTACGCCATCAAGTTTGGTTGATTGCGATATATGCGCACGCACGCACGCACGCACGCACGCACGCACGCACGCACGCACGCACGCACGCACGCACGCACGCACGCACACACGCACCCACGCACGTACGCACGACCGCACGCACGCACTCATGCACAGCCCCGGTAGCCTCTGCAAATTAAATACTGATTATTATTATAACTATTTGGCATAATAATTTACGCTGTTGTAGTGGTAGCTTTGTGATCTCTCCAACGACTACGGTCGACACACGAGTGCTAAGGTGCAGTCACCAAACACCAATATAGGCCTATACATAACACTACGTAAAACCGATGTCACGCAGCCTCCGACCTGCCGCCTACGTGGAACTTTGAATGCTACAACATCCAGTTCCCCACACCTTCTGTAGAATCTAGGATGCGCTATTTTGACTGAGGAGGAGAGATCAAGACAGCATCAGGCAAGAGGTTTAAAAAATTTAATGAACCTGTATAGGACACACCCTCATGAGACAGGCCCTTGACTGGAACCCCCAAGGAAAACGAAAACTAGGCAGAACAACAGTTAGACAAAAGAAGCTGCACACAATGGAGTGCGTTGGTGAACTATCGTTTCGGCACAATGCTAGATCTTGAGCAAAGAGCAGTAAGAACAAATAAGCATTTTGACGGACGTCAGATGGTCGACTACGAAATAAGTCCCTCTGGACATTGTGGTGGTTCAACGTGGTGGTTCAACGTGGTGGTTCAACGCGTGGCATCGTCTCATTGTCAGTCAAACAAATTTTCTCGTTTTTGGTTTGAGCCTGAGATATAAACACTCGGCCCCAGCACTGTCGTCAATGCAGCACCCATCCGATGTTCCCACTAGAGTCCGTGACAGGTTACATACTCATCCATTGTGTGGGATCTTTTACTTCACTGGCACAGACCCCAGGTACAAGAGACCTACGGATTTTCGTGTATCATCCGAAAGACACAGGCAAAGTGGGTTGAACGAAATTGCCCACGTTACGAAAAGGCAGCAGGTGGTCTCGAAACCTGTCCAGCGTTCTAATGGCCGAGCCACCGCACGACAGGTTTGGCCAGTCAATCACCGCTGTCCGTCGGACTATAAACAAGCAACGAATAAACCTAGTTTGCTGTCCTGTTTCTTCAATACACCACGCGTTGTAAACAGTCACACATGCCGGCAATATATTGTTTCGCGACGCAATAACGTTTGAAATGCGTTGCGCAGTAACAATGGATTGGAAAAACCCAACGATAAAAGTTAACTCTGCGAACCACTCAATAAATATCGCTTCTATCTAACTGTTCTGTCAACTCCACCGTCCAAGATAAATGACGGCTCTGAACAATTATTTTCACCATCGTAGATCTCCGAGATGTCTCAAGACAAGTTGCGCAAGAGCGTATCAATGCCGTAGCGGGAAAACCCAGTGAGACTGTACTGCGAACGGAACGACCGCGCGTGTACGTGTGTGCGTGCGTGTGTGCGTGCGTGCGTGCGTGCGTGCGTGCGTGCGTGTGTCCACGTGCGTGCGTATTTAGAGGGGTGGCCTATTATAAGAATGTAAGTAGAAAACGTTCGGACATCATAGTCTAATGAATGCAAGCACATATCACATGTGCACGTGCACGCACACACGCACACACGCACGCACGCGCGCGCGCGCGCACACCTGAATGTTGGTCTTACGTTCATAGTTTCACCCAACAGTCACACATGCCAGTAATATAATAATATTTGGCAATAACATTTGGAATTCGTTTGCGCAGTAAAATTGGATTGAAAAAAATAACAATAACATATTGCGAACGACTCAGTAAAGCTCACGAAATCGTCTATTAACACCGAGACAAATGACGGCTTTGAACAATCCTTTTCACCATTGTATATCTCCGTGATGTCTTCAAAACAAGTTGCGCAAGAGAGCAGTAATTACATACCAGGAAAACCCAGTGAGACTGTACAGCGAACGACTCCGTCAAGGTCAAACAGCCGGCTGTACTAGATGTCTCCGTTTGTCGCAACAGTATTTCTTCGTAATGTCTTCATAATAAACTATGCATGCCGTTGAACACTTAAACATAGGCACACTGGTTTTCTGTTTACTTGCATGTGTGCGTGTGCGTGTGCGTGTGCGTTCGTGCGTGCATTCGTGCGTAAGTGAGTGAGTGAGTGAGTGAGTGAGTGCATGCGTGCGTGCGTGCGTGCGTGCGTGAGTGAGTGAGTGAGTGAGTGAGTGAGTGAGTGAGTGCGTGCGTGCGTACGTGTGTGTGTTTGCCTGTTCATACGATTATATTTTTAAATCATCGCTGAAAACGCTTTTTGGTCTTTCGTTCATATATTCATTCTACTCAATGTGGGGCAGACAAGACACAGTGAACAATACTTTATAAAATTGTCACACAAACCTGACGTTTGTTACTCCAAGTGACAAGTCGACAATGACGTCATTGTCTTGCCGAGAGACTATGTATGGCCCGTCCTTGTTACATGTATGTTAATTATATTTTTAAACATATTCAACACTAGCCTTTGCATTATTAGTAGATAACGTGATAATCCATTTAATGTTGCTTGCAAAACTGACGATGCAGCTGCAGACTTCTGCAGCAACACAATTCTTAGTGAAATTTCACATTTCGATGTTGACGAAAAATATTAGGTAAGTGAACTACATTCGCCGTCAAGCTTATTTGGAATGATTCGTTTGTCTTTCAGTGATATGCCCCGTGAAGGCCGTCTGGTTTGAAATATAAATCAACTCGAACACGTACGTATGATGACAAAATCCCCATAAAAATTCCATTACCTAATTGTGGTTCAACGTATAAGGTTGACGAATAGTATTTCAGAGACACGTACTATAATATCATAGATCATTCGTGAAGGTCGAGGTATTTACATAACCGAAGTATAAATGACACGTCTGTGTACACAAAGCGATCCCGAAGTAGGTGGGTGAAACAACAGCGCGCTGGAAATTCCCAGTGGTGATATATTATGACCGGGCTAGTGAAGGTCTCTCATCAAACGGATCCTGGGTGGTATCAAACGTGTCCCTCTGTCACAAACACGTCTTCGCATTGACTTCAAAATGAGTTATGGTTGTAGGCGTTCACGTGTGAGTTAAGACGGCACTTATCCTCACAAACGTTCTACTGTTTGCTGCTCGGCAGGGCGTGGGAACGTAGTTGAGTCGTTTGCCATTATATACCGTCAGAGAAGACAACAAGCGTATGCCGAACTTGGGTAATGACTTAAAAGTATACAATCTGATAGTTTTGTTATATTCTAAAACCATGTTATATGGTATATGTTCTTGCTATCGTCTTTATCTCTGAAGCCCGGGGTGAGGCTGGCACCGAGATTTCAATCGTCAAGTTTAGTTTTCCGTCTAACATCTTGACCGCCCAAACGTGTTTTAGCGAACGGCAATTGTTTTTGACAGTTGAATGATTATACGAGTCGAATCGCATGTTTACATCGCATGCTAAACAGGGGCAGCTTAACAGGAGGAATAGGGCGGACTGGGAAAGCCATGTTTACACCGCATGCTAAACGGGGGCAGCTTAACAGGAGGACCAGGGCGGACTGGGGAAGCCATGTTTACATCGCATACTAAACAGGGGCAGCTTAACAGGAGGACCAGGGCGGACTGGGAAAGCCATGTTTACACCACATGCTAAACAGGGGCAGCTTAACAGGAGGACCAGGGCGGACTGGGAAAGCCATGTTTACATCGCATGCTAAACGGGGGCAGCCTAACAGGAAGACCAGGGCGGACCGGGAAAGCCATGTTTACATCGCATGCTAAACGGGGGCAGCCTAACAGGAGGACCTGGGCGGACCGGGAAAGCCATGTTCTTAATTAATTTATTTATCGCTCATAGCTGTGCATATGGTATTGACTGTGAGCGAATAAATCTCGTCATTTTTGAAGGAAAGGGCCACTTTACGGATTAAATTCTAATATGGCCCAATGGATCTTAAATGTACGTTGAACTCGCGAGAAGCCCTAACAACGCGGCCCCTGAACCACTGGTTCGACGTTCGTAGTTAGATTAGCGACTCCTTTCGTTGGTTATTTTCGGAACTTGTAATTAATTTTCACAACTAATGGTAGAAGATCTACAAAAAAATGCGAATGTACGATAGCCCTTGGTGGGGGAGGGGGGAGGGGCTGCACAATGCGGCGTGTGACACCCTCGCCTTTGATGTTCAATGTCACATATTAGGCATTGCATTGCTTGCATTAGTCTTGCAAACAGCAATTTTCAATGCTGGCGGTAGTTAGAAATACAATTGTATTCTTTAGACTATAAACACAATATTGCTGTTTACGATATATGTGCATTTGCTTTATAAACGGCAGTGCATTGCTCATTGACAACCTGCGCCCGTTTCCTTGTGTGTTGAACTGCGACCATCTACGTCGTATCATCGTATATGTCGATGATTGTTCCCAGCAGATGACATAAATGCAAACTTTCCGTCAACAAGCAGAAGTGATTTTATGTCTTTGTTGGGGACAAGTAGCGTGTTCCTCGTGCATCAACTTCCCAGCGGTACCCTTCGCACGTGCAATGCCCCATCCAAAGTGATCACGTGACGTAATCAGAACTCACGTGACGTAATCAGAACTCGAATCCTAGCGACGTGAATACGTATAAACTGAACATTGTCAGATATCTCAAGAGAATGGGTTACACTCGCCATAGCCAATTGCTTCCTTGTGTGTGTGTGTGTGTGTGTGTGTGTGTGTGTGCGTGCGTGCGTGCGTGCGTGCGTGCGTGCGTGCGTGCGTGCGTGCGTGCGTGCGTGCGTGCGTGCGTGCGTGCGTGCGTGCGTCTGCTTCAGCGACTGCACTCGTGATACAGTGAAATGGTGCATTATACTCCAGACAAATAACCGGACAAGGCCGTAGACCGCGTCCGATTATTTGTGGTGTTCCGCCAGCCGTTGAGTTCGACTTCACGGGATGCATATTGCAAAGGTGCCATTTTATATTTATATTTACATCCCTTAAATTTACTTAAACGTTGGGGACTATGTTCTTTGTTCTAGGTTCTATGTCACAGCAGTTGGTTGTTGTAAACAACAATTTTGTCATAATCGAATGTGTACAGTGTAGATTGGCTACGCGGAACCGCGAAAGTGCGTAAAATTTAGATAACTAAACTGCTGCGGGAGAAATTTGACCGACAATACGTTTCAAACATATATTGTTTATTTGTAGGGCATAGAAAGCATGGACATGCGTGAATTCAGCATAATTATGGTGCCCACTGACAGCTTTCCTACACGATGGCCGCGTTTTGACGTAATTTCCGTCGGTATGACAATTAATATTGCATCCCTGTATTGCACGGCTCGTATTGAACGCGTGTGTAATAATATGCTTTATTACACACGCGTTCAGTACTTGCCGTGGGATACTGGGGTGCAATATTACAAGCGATATTGAACAAACTTGTCGTTGCTGTTTTTATCATATTCGTGACATTCGTCGAATTCGCCTATATATGTATTTTGCTCTTACCAAAACTATTGCAGCTGCTCTTGTTAGCAGTAAATGTGATTCTTGCAATTCCCTTTATCATAATATTGCTCTCAATTACATCTTGAAACTTCAATGTGTATAAAATTGTTTGGCAAGGGTAGTTACCCGGTCTCCTCGTTTCTCTCACTCATTACCACTTTTCAAATCATTACATTGGCTCCCTGTCCGATATCGCAGTATCTTAAAGATCTGTAAAGATCTGTACGATTACATCAAACACTTTCATCCAAGCAACCAGCATATTTACATTTACTGCTCACTCCTGCAAGACAGCCCAGACAGCTTCATTCATCTAATTATAATCTACTTTTTGTTCCCAGTGTTAAGACAAGTGTCGGAATTAGAGCTTTTTCAGTTGCTGCACCGACTCTGTGGAACTCACCCCCTGTTAGTGTTACGTGTGTAGGCAATATGGCAACATTTCGACGTAAACTGAAAACCCACCTGTTTAAACTTGCTTATCCTCCATAGCTCCCCAGCGTACCTATCCAACTGTTTACAACGGGAACTGTTTACCGATTATGAACTGCTTGACCCCTTTTGTTGGTTCGCTGCCAAGCTTGGCTCCAAGCTTAGCTTGGAGGGTTTTAGCGCAATAGAAGTACTTTATATTATTATTATTATTATTATTATATAGGCCAAATCGTTGTACCGAATTGGGTAAAACTACAAAATTAGAGCAAGGTTTCAGAAACTGGTCAGAAAATGGCCACAATTGTTTGTAAGTTAATGCATCCGAAAAGATAGCCTTTCGTGTTAACATGAATACATAGGTCCCATAATTATTTCTTTAAGATAGGATTTTGACCTTTCGACCTTAAATCTGACATACCGGGGTACGTATGTTTCACATACTGGATATGTGTGTAGCCAGCTTTGTTCACTAGAGCATAAGCTTTAAATTTATACCAACCACGATGCCATAGTATCAAAATTGTACCGTTTTCTTTAATGAGCGATGTTTTTCAGCGTGTTCAATGTGTTTGCCATTTGTGGTGTTATGGCTAATAGTTTTTGTCAAGATTTCATGTTGTCGCAATAACTGGACGGCGAAATTCATGAACGGAAGTGATTTCAACCCAATAGCCTACGGTCCATAACAGTTCCCAGCCTCGATGTGACAAATGCACACAGGGAAACTATGGGACTTCTGATATGTTGTTCAATATGGTATTTTGCAGCTATTCTGAAAATATAGCTTTGTACTATTTATTTCCATGTTCAACTCTGGTGTTCACGGACAAGTACTCGCGTTCGAAACGATTTAAGCGTCTAGTCAGCTGGATTCACAGAACGAGGCTGACGTGTGTTATCTGGGTCGATGTATCAAGGTAAAATGTTCTAGACCAATCATGTAATCTTATTACCGTGATATATCCATCCAGATAATACATGGCTGCCTCGTTCAGAGAATCCTATGTTAAACATACGTTTGTATTTTCGTATGCAGCCTGTTGCCCCACTACATGATAGCATAGTAATATGCCCTCTTTTGGCCTCCCCTTTGCGAGATACGCCACTGATATGCACGATTTGCAAATAAGCGGATACATAATACAGATAAATATGTGTCCATGCCGTCTTTCTTTTATTTAGGAACCATTTGCAGTAGCATCGACATAACTAAATAGTTCCAACACATAACTAAATAGTTCCAACACATAACTAAATAGTTCCAACACATAACTAAATAGTTCCAAAACATAACTAAATAGTTCCAACACATAACTAAATAGTTCCAACACAGGTTGCATCGAGCAACACATTTCAGTTGCACGTTGACCAGAATGCCCCAGTCAGTCGGCCGCCTGCCACGAGGGTGAAGCCAGGTCTTTACGATTCGAATGCCACCTTCTCCATTGGGGCAGCTGTAGCCGATGGTTGTGCAATCCTCCTCCTTTTCGCTTCTCCGCGAGGCATTACGGCCTTCGCAAGGTCTGAGTACAGTCCCGAGCAATATCTGCCCCAACAGTACCAGCCGCGCCTCTCGCAGATGTAGAACTTCTTCTGGTAACAGTCGTCATCGAACCAGCCGTACGAACGCCTGTTCGGCAAGCGTCGCTTGATGGCGAGACAGTTCTGGTAGCCCAGGTAGTTGTTCGGTTCACCCGACAGCCAGTTACGGTAGCCCATGTTAGAGTCTGCAACCGATTAATGTATGCATTAGTCGACAAAAATAATGACACAAAATTATAAATATCACATAAATATTGGTTTAACCGACAGCCAGTTTCGGTACCCCATGTTAGAGTCTGCAAGAAATGCAATTAATGTACAATTTATTTCAACGAACACATACTATGATGACATTAAGTACATGAAATACAGTTGAGTTGACGGAGTTGTTGATTTATTGATGAATTACCAGGGCAGATGTAACATTTTACATTTAGCATTTGCCATGCACAATGTTCTTGTGTTTTGATTAGCTTTGCATTAAGAGTTATGTGTTGTAGTTTTGTTATATTAAACATTTTTTTTTCTCGCATATATCCTTCCACCGGCTACCAGTCAGGTTTTAAAACGTTCAATGCAAACATATTACAAGTGTGTACTATATATGTATGTATGTATGTATGTATGTATGTATGTATGTATGTATGTATGTATGTATGTATGTATGTATGTATGCATGCATGCATGCACGCATTCACGCACGCACGCACGCACGCACGCACGCACGCACGCACGCACGCACGCACGAACGCACGCACGCACGCACGCACACGCACACGCACACGCACACGCACACGCACACGCAAACGCACACGCACACGCACCCGCACCCGCACACGCACACGCACACGCACACGCACACGCACACGCACACGCACACGCACACGCACACGCACACGCACACGCACACGCACACGCACACGCACACGCACACGCACACGCACACGCACACGCACACGCACACGCACACGCACACGCACACGCACACGCACACGCACACGCACACGCACACGCACACGCACACGCACACGCACACGCACACGCACACGCACACGCACACGCACACGCACACGCACACGCACACGCACACGCACACGCACACGCACACGCACACGCACACGCACACGCACACGCACACGCACACGCACACGCACACGCACACGCACACGCACACGCACACGCACACGTGTTGTATTTCAAACAGTTATCTAAGGAATTTTAGCGGTAATTAATTTAAAATGTCTTCTCGTAACTTAACAATGGGGTACAACCATTAATAAAATACGTTTTACAGCCAATGTTGTGTTATGCAATAAATCTCGTGATGCCGGCGCCAAAGAAGTTCATATCGGAACGTGACTATTAATGTAATACGCATTACTAAATATTACCGTAGAATTATAGTACACTTACAGGAATAACCCCACATCCACACGGACTCCCGCTCCAGATCTGTGGCCCCGAGCCAGTACTCGGGCTTCTCCAGGAGATGGTGACTGTCTCTGGCTGAAGTTAAAACGGACCGTAACGTACGTGGTTATCTACTTGAACATTTGTGATACAAACCGCTAACAAAACAAAACATACATGTGTTAACACAAACTAATAAGAATTTGCTGTTGACTGTATTGTACTTTATTGTACTTTATTGTATCGGGACTCGGGTTATCCCGTTAATATCGGTTCCATCTCATTAATTGAGGACGACATACCCCTTCACACGGACCTCCCTCACATGGACCTCCCTCACATGGACCTCCCTCACATGGATCTCACTCACATGGATCTCCCTCACACGGACCTCCCTCACATGGACCTCCCTCACACGGACCTCCCTCACACGGACATGCATCGCATGGACCTCCCTCACATGGACCTCCCTCACACGGACCTCCCTCACATGGATCTCCCTCACATGGACCTCCATCACACGGACCTCCCTCACGTGGACCTCCCCTCACACGGACCTCCCCCACATGGACCTCCCTCACATGGACCTCCCTCACATGGACCTCCCTCACATGGACCTCCCTCGGTGCCAGCACAGTAAGGTCGGCTTGGCGGTGATGTTCCGAAAGAGATTAACGTGTTGAATGAGGCCTCTTAAGACTATCACATTCTACTAACCACAACATTATATAGAGACTGGTCAGTTAACAGAAAATTGCCGAGTGCTGGAAACAACTTAGGAACATTCATCATTGGACTGACATAGCCATGATTTCGGTCATGAACTGTTTTCTGACCTCTTCGATTGAGTTGACCTTGGAGCCACCTTTGGTCCGCATAATCCTTCACCTCCATCATGTTGGCGTCCATTGAGCGGCAGTACACCTGTGAAGCACATAAGTATAGTTTAAAAAATAATACACATTACTACAATAGTATTTAGACGCTCACACAACACCAGAGTTTGGAGATCGTATGCGCCAGTCGGGCTATAAGCGGGAAACAAACGAAACCAGACAAGTCAGGTCGAGTTAACTCCATACTTCCGGTTGCACATGCGCATAGAAAATAGTTGAGTAACCTTCCCGCCATATTTACCTTTAGCTGATATTCGTTGCATTTTATTTTTACAAAATGGACGCATCAAATCGACCAATTCGCCATCTGTCGGTTAATGTGCTTCTTTGTGAACACAGTTCAGTGTAGATCGGACTACTTAGCTGGGACTATCTGGTTTGGAGCAACTGTATGTTAACACAGTTTAGAAGTTAACGCTGATATACAGTTATGGCAAATAAAACAAACAAACAAATAAACAAACAAACAAACAAACAAGCCTATATGAGATGAGATCACGTTGGCCTACCGTGGCTTCTGCCCAGGTGGCGAGATCTCGCACAATCTTGTAGCATCTGCAGAACGGCCAACTGGGATAAGGACGCCATACGAAGCCCCGTCTGCAATCTTGAATATAAAAACAAGAAGAAAAGCCCAATATCTTAGATCATGTTCTACCAGGCAAACATACAAATACGCACGCAAGCACACACGCACCCACGCACCCACGCACCCACGCACCCACGCACCCACGCACCCACGCACGCACGCACGCACCCACCCACGCACGCACGCACGCACGCACGCACACACATAATTTATTTATTTCAACTAAAGAATTAAAAGGTGTCACAATACATAACATTTAAAGATCGATATTAGAAGAACATCACGCACGACATCGTTATAATGATTCCGATACATGCTACAGTAAAGCAATATCAAAGCAATGTATTGTAATTGGACTGACGACCAAGCAGTCGATATATGCAAAACTGATGCGCTTGTTTTAGATGATAACGAAACTTACAGCAAAATGGACTGTAGTTAGGGCCAATTGGTATGCTTGGTAAATCAGGTCTGCCCGGGTCTCCACTTGGATTGCGCCCTGACACGACGACACACAGCAACGCGGCTGTAACAGAGAGGTAATGTCCCTGCAGACAACTCAACATGATTGTTTCATGTAAAGGTAATTAAACAAAACATAAAACAACACAATCTTAAAAAAATACACACATACGCACGCACCATGGTGGGTTAAATTACAATGGTAAATTACAATTACATATCATCATGACAGCTCAATTACAATTATATCACTTAAAAAATCAGCTACAGTTACATCGCTCAAATAAAGATCAATTATATTTGCAGCGCTTCAAAATATAACAATGCTTCACAGAAGGACAATTACTACAGTTCATGTAGGTTGAGTACAATTGCATTGTTTTATGGAAAGCAGATTACGTGTACTATTATTTCGTATTTCAAGTTGGCGTAACTAACATTTAGGTGAACTCATACATTCTATCTGTCAGGTTTGGGTGCATCTGCAATTGTCAATTACAATGGTCAATTACAATTGCGTTGAGTCATAAAATTCAATTACATAAAAAATTACATTGTTCTAAAATAATGATAATTACAATTGCATAACAATAATTAATTACAATTTATGCAATTGCCATTACAGTTGAACCCAACCCTGGCACGCACATAAACAGGGACATAAACACACGCGCGCGCGCGCAAACAAACGCACGCACGCACGAAATCAACGACTAATATTGCTCATTAAGTTGAAATACCTACTAAATGTATCGAAACTTTCAGCACATGCAAGCATCAGTATTTAACAAGATTTTATAAAATTGCCATTCAAAGCATAACACCCAGACGGCAACTGACGACTACTTGTCTATATGTAACCCGTCGTTTGGATATATTTGTCAATTTAGTTGTTAATTAAACGTATTCTCGATGTTAACACATACAATATACAGACGTGTGAATACAAACTTACCAGCTGCCAGCAACGTCTGCCCAATCATTTTGTCGATTTGCGTCTATTAGTATCGCCTGAAACAAAGACATGACAAGAAGAGTTTATAAACCCCGCCCGTGATTTTGCTGTCGCTATGTAAAAAGAAAGCTTATTGTCATCTCTAGGACAAAAATTACTAAACATACTACTTGATGGCGTGAGTTAGTACTGATCGTTAATACGATGACGAAACGAATACCGACTTGTTACCTTAAGTTGAACCACCGCAGTCGCCAATGAGGTGCCCACGACGAACGGGTCCTTATGTATCAAGCAATATGAATCACACACTCCACACAACCGACCTTCACCCTGCTATAACCTCTCACCCCAGCATTGGTTGGAATACCACTTGGGGACGTTACTGAGTTTTTACGACACCACAGACACATAAATATTCGCAACATTGACAAAGGTCCGCGTAATAAGTCAAGTAGGCCCAGTATATCATGTTTTGAGTGGAACCAATTACAGTATTGCGCCTGAGGGTAGACGATTTTAAATTCCAGATTTTATTATGTGATTCTACATTTTACTCTACATTTTATACGTCGCATTTAGTAAACATAGCTCAACTAAGTTAAACTAAACTTAACGCTGTGTGTGTGTGTGTGTGTGTGTGTGTGTGTGTGTGTGTGTGTGTGTGTGTGTGTGTGTGTGTGTGTGTGTGTGTGTGTGTGTGTGTGTGTGTGTGTGTGTGTGTGAGGCTTGTTAACAAATGCAAATGCATTGGAATGTGCATTTGAATGTTAAGCATTTGAATGCACATTCAAATGCCTCCGTGAAATTGTAAATGCATTTACATTTGAATGCGTACCTTAAACATTTGCATGTGCATTTGAATGCGACCCACAAACATTTTATTTGTCAAATGCATAATCAAATGCGCAATCAAATGCATGCATAAATATTTGAATAAGTATTATTGTTAGATTCACTTTCACAAGTTCACTACATGCCATTGGAAAAAGTGCTCTGAGCAGTATCCTCAGCAGATTGTGAAATAACTGTCTGATCTGTGAATCTACTTTCACAATGTACTCTTTGAAAAAGTGCTGTGTAGGTCAAAGGTCAACTGGTCAATGCCTGAGCTGTTAGTCATACAACATGAAAAGATCAACGGGTCTATAAGCTGATGGCTTCAGAGATTACCTGTTCAATGAAACAATGTAGACAAATGACTCCCTTGGGTTGTGTTGACACTGTTGGGTGGGTTGGGGTGGCAGCTTATTAGGGGGAGTAAACATTAGCAATGCCAGCCCTAAATATTTACAGCCAAAGAGAGTGATTAGTGGTAGCTGTAATTATCCACCAGGTTATCATCCCAGTGACCCCACCAGTGGACAGTCTATTTTGCTATTTCCTTCCCGCCTGGTCTACCTGAATGATTAGCCTATCATTCCCTGCCATAGTTCCCAGTAAACTGTCAATTGTCTATTCCTCCCTCCCATTTCTACCACCTCTGCAGGCCTGGAACTGTGTGGCTCAGTGTATGACCCTACAGACATGTTCATGTAGTGGGACTGGTATTTAGTGGTACTTAGTGGTTACAATAATGTACTACTGTATTTATTAAATAAATCAATAATGTATTTGTATATATTTCATTGTTTTTTCTCTAAATACAACAAAACGTTAATATAAAGCCAAAATATTTGAAATGAATTCCAATGCATTTGCAAATGCGTAACAAAAACATTTGCATTTGCATTTGAACGCGTTCCTGGAAAATGGCATTTGCATTTGCATTAAGTGAAACATTTGCATTTGCATTCAAATGCTTTGACATGCATTTGTTAACAAGCCTGGTGTTTGTGTGTGTGTGTGTGTGTGTGTGTGTGTGTGTGTGTGTGTGTGTGTGTGTGTGTGTGTGTGTGGTGTGTGTGTGTGTGTGTGTGTGTGTGCGTGCGTGCGTGCGTGCGTGCGTGCGTGCGTGTGTGCGAATGTATGTATGTATGTATGTATGTATGCATGCATAGTTCAGCAATTTTTCATGTAGAATTATCTAAACAGATATGTCGCAGGTAGGCGAATTTCAACGAATCACAAATGTCCAAAATTAAAAGCACACGCGTGTTTACTTGCCTTGCCAACGTAGACGTGTTACGATATCTCGTCTGAATACACTTCAATTACATTACCCGACGAATGCACTTCGTCTAGAGATGGGACACATTATTTCACCGTTCAATATTTAGCGATATGTGATATCTAAAAAAAACACTACATTTAACAAGATTTAACAAGATTTAACAAGATTTGCCATCCAAGCCAAAGGCCCAGATAGCAAGTGGACAAGGAAGCAATTGGCTTATCGAGAGTCCAACAATGTTCACCTACTTATAACCCGCCCTCCTGATATATGTGTCAACCTTGTTTTTAAACATATTCACGCTGCTAGCAGTTACACAATCTGTAGACAGTTTGTTCCATTCATTTATTGTCCTCTGTGAGAACGAGTGCTTCCTGATGTCCAATCTACATTGATCCTTTACTAATTTTACCTCATGTCCTCTAATTCTGCTATCCTTCTTGAGTGAGAAAAACATATTTCTATCAATATTTTCATACCCATTCAATATCTTAAAAACTTCAATCTGATCTCCTCTTAACCTCCTTGTCTCTAGAGTTGTTAAACCACATTCTTTCAGGCGTTCTTCATAACTAAGGTCTCTAAGTTCTGGAATCATTTTAGTTGCTCTCCTTTGTATGCGTTCAAGCGTATCTATATCCTTCTTACGATATGGTCTCCATGCTTGTATACAGTATTCTAAATGAGGTCTAACTATTGCTTTATAAAGAGGTATAATTAACTTTTTTCCCTTATATGTTATGTTTCTTCTAATCAATCCAAGAATTTGATTACCCTTTGAAGCTGCAATACCACACTGCTCTGAAACTTTCATATCAGCGCTTATTGTAACTCCTAAGTCCTTTTCTTTTACAGTAGTACCAAGAACAGTAGCTCCCATTTTATAGTTTACATTCAAGTTCCCATGTCCTGTATGTAGGCATTTACATTTCCCAAAATTGAACAGCATCTGCCATTTCTCAGACCATTTCACTAATCTGTCTAGATCGTTTTGTAAATGTTGTTTATCACCATCAGTATTAACCTTTCTAAACAGTTTTGTGTCGTCCGCAAATTTCAGTACGTTACTTATTATACTCTCGTCCAAGTCATTGATATAAATTAAGAATAATATAGGTCCTAATACTGATCCTTGAGGTACCCCACTCAAAACCGATTTCCAATTTGAAACTTCGCCATCTACTACAACTCGTTGTCTTCTGTCAGTCAGCCATTGTTCTATCCAGTCAGTTATGCTATCCCCGATACCATGGGCTTTTAATTTAAGTAGCAATCTTTGATGTGGCACTTTGTCAAAAGCTTAAATGGTTTATAACTCTACCATTTTATATAACTAAAAATATGAGTATTTGATCGAAAATTTTCCATATACAGAGTGGCTTGGCATGTTTGTTTGTTTACTGTTGTAAAAAATATCGTCTTTGTACAATACGCAATAGTTTGAATCAACGATTGCTAAACCATTCAACATAATCCACGACAAGCCACATATTGACTCAACAAGTAAATCTCCTCAGAGCCTGGCACATGGGAAGGAAGTTGGAGATGCGATACACTATATAAACGCCGTCCGTAGGTCCCACCTACCTGGTGTTTGTGACACACAGGCAGTAGATGTGAGACACTATATAAACGCCGTCCGTAGGTCCCACCTACCTGGTGTTTGTGACACACAGGCGGTAGATGTGAGACACTATATAAACGCCGTCCGTAGGTCCCACCTACCAGGTGTGTGGGACACACGGGCGGTAGATGTGTAACACTATATGAACGCCGTCCGTAGGTCCCACCTACCAGGTGTGTGGGACACACGGGCGGTAGATGTGTAACACTATATAAACGCCGTCCGTAGGTCTCACCTACCTGGTGTCTGTGACACACAGGCGGTAGATGTGTAACACTATATAAACGCCGTCCGTAGGTCCCACCTACCAGGTGTCTGGGACACACGGGCGGTAGACGTGTAACACTATATAAACGCCGTCCGTAGGTCCCACCTACCTGGTGTATGTGACACACAGACGGTAGATGTGTAACACTATATAAACGCCGTCCGTAGGTCCCGCCTACCTGGTGTCTGGGACACACAGACGGTAGATGTGTAACACTATATAAACGCCGTCCGTAGGTCCCACCTACCTGGTGTATGTGACACACACGCGGTAGATGTGTAACACTATATAAACGCCGTCCGTAGGTCCCACCAACCTGGTGTCTGGGGGTAGATGTGTAACATGTTACACGGGCGGTAGATGTGTAACATGTTACACGGGCGGTAGATGTGTAACATGTTACACGGGCGGTAAATGTGTAACATGACAATGAATGGAAATAGCAATTTCTATCAAATGTAGCTAGCCTAAATTTTTCGAATCGCAAATGCGCTAAACATATTCGAAACATGTGAATGTGTGATATCCTTGATATTTTAAACATACACTGAACACCAGACTGCAACTCGTGTATACAGGCTTTCAGCTGCCTAGGTGACTACTTTGGCAAAATCCAGAACACATTATTTTTGTCCCGAGAAAGAAATAAGCATTACCAATCCGAGGCTAAGTAGCTAGTGATTTCAAGTACCCATGTTCTCATGGCTAGATGTCGACATCAACCAAGGACATTACATGTCGCATTGCAAATTACCCTTATTGGACGGCGATGTTACAGAAGAACGCATGGATAACAGAAAATATGTTGCTGAGTAATTAACAATGAATTTATGATACAGTCTTACTGCGCAGTCGCGCTTAAGGCTCCACGAACAAATTACGACAGCATAGACAGCTGTAGTACGGCACCTCTAAATGATACATTTATTTAGTAGTTACATATCGAGTACTAGAAGATAAATCAGACCACTCACAACGTCCGAGCAATTCCCACCTGCCGCGTGAACGTGATACATCAAACACTGTCTGCACGAGTCTCGCTTCGAGGGGGTAACTGTTTTGACTCACTGGGAATTCCCAGGTAAGTATGTGGAAATCTGTTTATGTACTTCTTTATCATGCTCAGTTTTAGTACAGCACCTCTAGATGAGACATTTATTTAGTAGTTACATATCGAGTACTAGAAGATAAATCAGACCACTCACAACGTCCGAGCAATTCCCACCTGCCGCGTGAACGCGATACATCAAACACTGTCTGCACGAGTCTCGCTTCGAGGGGGTAACTGTTTTGACTCACTGGGAATTCCCAGGTAAGTATGTGGAAATCTGTTTATGTACTCCTTTATGATGCCCATCCTCAGGGTGATTCGACAAGTTGTTACTTTAAAATGCATATTAACACGTTACGCTATTTCCACGTACTACGCAACAGCGTTGTTAACGCAATCTTTAAACCCACATGTTTCGCATACAAAAATATGCCTGATTAAATTTATGTTAATAACATGCTATAGCTGCATAAAGCGAATGTACAACGATTTACATTGGATGATTTATTAATGTGTCATAATAATTGTCATAAAGCGAATGTACAACGATTTACATTGGATGATTTATTAGTGTGTCATAATAACTGCCATAAAGCGATCGCTATATGTCGTAACATTTTCCTATTGTATTCCACAAGACGTTTTGTATGGATATTCGCTTTAACCAACCGATATGTTATAAATAAGGTAAATGTTTCATCACAAATATATTCTTACTGTGCGTTTAACCAACATTGGTCTCACCATATCATAACATGCGACAATAGGGGACCCAAGTTATATAACTATTATAAACCCTAGCAAAAATACATATCCTCCGGACGGGGTAATTTGGTAGTTACGTAAACCGTCCCATGGCGTCTTTGTGTACATAGCGCCCTCTGGCACATGATATCGAACTGATTAGAAAAACACATAGCATTGCGAACATACGTCACTTGGAACAATCGTAGAAAACATGTACACTGTTGCAAACAAATGTCTATAACTTTGATCAATCGTAGAAAACACGCATGTCGTTGCGAACAATCTACGAATCAGGGTAATTCTACAATTCAGAGTAATAGTGGGGTGCATGAATTTGTTTATGTTGCGGATCCTTCCTTGGATCGTATATGAACCCCCGAAAGTTTGGCTCCGGAGATGCAAAGCGTCTACGAGGAGTAGCATAGCATACATACAAACCTACACACCTACACGCACGCACGCACGCACGCACGCACGCACGCACGCACGCACGCACGCACGCACGCACGCACGCACGCACGTACGCACGCACGCACGCATGCACGCATGCACGCACGCACACACATACATACCAACATGCATACCAACATACATGCATACATACATACGTATATACATGCATGCAAACATACATACATACATACATACATACATACATACATACATACATACGTACATACATACATACATACATACATACATATATACATACATACATACATACATATATACATACATACGTCTCTGGGTCCTGGGGTGCCAATGTATCATTCCTAGGGCGTGGTCGTCAGTTGACACTGTCGAATGGCGACATAGAAGGCTTGCGAAGAGGTGGGATTGGTAGGTGTTTGCAATGATTAATGATAACTGCAACATATAAAGCATCACCCGTCGCCGATGACGCTAGCACAACTGCGGTAGTGGACGAAGGTATGGTGGTCGTTGAGTCTTCTGTCTTCCTTCTGTCTTTATGTCGCTGTCATAGTTGCCGATCTTGCTTGAGAACCGGTTTTTCGTTACAGTTCTACCAACAATATTGCTACATGTGTTTTACATCGACTACTAATACAGCACGCGTGTGAAGCACACCAACGACTATTTGTGTAATTATATTCTATGTTTTCTTAATTGCAGGGTGTAGTAAAAGACGCTGCATGACTATGATTGGCCGAACGGTCCTCGCTGCTGGTAGGTTCTCATCTCAACGCATCGTACCATGTCTCGTACTATGGTCGCAAACACAGCACTTGTTTACGGGGACCATAACTTGTTTACGGGGACCATAACTTGTTTACGGGGACCATAGCTTGTTTACGGGGAGCATAACGTGTTTACGGGACCATAACTTGTTTACGGGGACCATAACTTGTTTACGGGGACCATAACTTTTTTACGGGGACCATAACTTGTTTACGGGGACCATAACTTGTTTACGGGGACCATAACTCGTTTACGGGGACCATAACTTGTTTACGGGGAGCATAACTTGTTTACGGGGACCATAACTTGTTTACGGGGACCATAACTTGTTTATGGGGACCATAACTTGTTTACGGGGACCATAACTTGTTGCAACTGCTTAATGGCTAATCTATTGATATGCATTTTGAATACTTTGAAAAGTATGATGTTACTCTATATGCTACGTTTGAGCTGTCTGGCCAGGTCTTTGCACACGTAGCGTTTGTGTGTATGTTTGTATGTATGTATGTATGTATGTATGTATGTATGTATGTATGTATGTATGTATGTATGTATGTATGTATGTATGTATGTATGTATGTATGTATATATGTATGTGTGTATGTGTGTATGTATATATGTATGTATGCATGTATGCATGCATGCATGTATGTATGTATGTATGTATGTATGTATGTATGTATGTATGTATGTATGTATGTATGTATGTATGTATGTATGTATGTATGTATGTATGTATGTATGTATGAATCGATACAATATATGAGTTATGTGATATTGTCTCCATGTTGTAGGTACATTGCTGTGTATCGTTGGCACTGTGTCGGCGATCAACGAACTTCCCAACCCGGGTCTAGTACACATGCCACCACCACCCCATTACAGGCCCTTCTGCTGTAAGTTAGTTTTGATGATTCAAATATAAACTACATCGCCTTGTGTTGAATTGATCTATTGATCAATTAATCGTGTACGTGTGCTAAATTACGCTTGTTGCTGTTGCATCAGCCTCGTGTGACAGCTCCAATTGTAAAACAATTTTCCAAAATTATTATTATTTATAGTATCATGCGATCATACCCCCAGATTAAAAGACGTCAGGGTTTGCATCACGTTATCTGATTTAAGATTGCCGACCTGGGTTCGAGTGGCGCCCCTACGCCCGATGGCCGTTCTGTAGGTGCTACAAGTTCGTGCGAGATCTCGCCACCTGGGCAGAAGCCAGGGTAGGCCCATACTTTTCTTTAAGTGTGCGAGCGTGCGTGCGTGCGTGCGTGCGTGTGTGTATGAATACCTGTATAGTTGCATGTATGCATATATTATAACATAGTAATTATTAATTACTTAATATAAATTTTGTTGCCCCAAATTACCACCAATTGGAGAACTGAAATTCTCCGTTTCCGTTTCAGTGACATAGACCTTCACCCACATAACTATTTTCTGTAAATGCTGGCACACTGCTATGTTTACATGTCTCGAGTAATTTTCCATACAAGATAATATTACCTTTCAGACGTACTGTCAAGTATTGCGCGGCAACATGATGGAGGTGAAAGATTCTGCGACCCAATTCTGGCTCCAAAATAAACTCATTCGGAAACAAGGTCAGATAACAGTTTCTGAAATACCATTATAGTGTTATAAACAATCACGCGGATCAGATAACATTAAAAAAACATCTAGTGTTCTGAACAAGCACGCGGAACAGATACCAGTTTCTACAAAACCATATAATTTTATAAACAATCACACGGAACTGATTTAGCAGGTGTCTCTTATTATAGCATTGAGAATGGTAGCTAGTACTAAGCACTTGGCAGTTGCAATATACTATTTTGTATATACATTAAATGTGAATACTACAAAAAGTTCCACTTTGTCCGTTAATAATGTATGTTTTGGTTGATTTCGTGCTTTCAGCCAGTTACAGTCACCACCTTCTAGAGAAAGCCGAATATTGGCTCGGGGCCACAGATTTGGAACTGGAGTCGAAGTGGACGTGGGGTCCTTCATGTAAGTATTTGGTGAATAGTAGCATGAATGCCCAGTTAGCGTGATATCATTGACAGCTAATGTAATGTTGAAGGCAAGCGGGTGTGTTAAAATTAATACACGGGCAAATTGTCAATTTAACAAAATATTACATTTATGTTTATTTCTGTCGTTATCTTGTATAAATCGAAACAAACGTCATGGTTGTGGGGCTATGCACCTAAAAGAGTAATACACAATTAACCATGTGCAAATAAAAACAAGAATATCAAGAGATTCCGGTCAGTTCTCTGGTTGACTAAGGACTGACATGTTAACCAGCGCGATCGATAAGCACGTGTCCACTTCTATGAAAATTGGCATAACCTAGACTACGCGTGACGTATCAAGTGAGGCCGGCATACACAGAACCAACGCAGTCTCAAACAAACATGCTATTTTGTAAGAAATAGGACTAGTCTAGAAAACAAAGGCCAACATATGTTAGATAACTTGAGTTTGGACGCAAACAGCATGGCAATATCCTATTGATAAACATAGGAATAGGTGCATACAAACATATCCTCATTTGGCGAGCGAATTTTGCTAGAATGTAACACTCGTGACGTAGGGTTATCCAAAAGCATGGTGCTGCCTATGAAATTAAAATGCTGTGTGTACAACAAGGATTTCTAGTAAACCACTGGCATGATATTCTTAATTGTTGTGGCAAATGGCTATGTTTTAATAACTCTTATATGTGCGTAGGTCCAACACCACGACTTTTGTTTCTCTTTAAAAATGTTACTTATCATAAATATTGTATTTGCGTTTATCACGACACAACACAAAGGCCAAATGTGAAGCTGCTAAATTATGTTTCTATCTGAAATTATTATAATATCTGATGGATGAGAAGCAGATAAAATGTTCACATTGAAAATGTTTACGTACGTTAACACCATGAAGTCGCGTACTTGAAATACTATTTATACATTATACTACATTCTGATTGATATAACTCAACATGTGATTCTCACAATGGTCACACTTATGATACCTTAATTTTTTTGTATAACGGAAATGTCAATTGCTTGACTCTTAAACGTGGTGCACACAATGTGCAGTTATAAGGCTGGTTTAATTGTATGCAATTACATAATTGCATATTTCTTGATTAATGCATACATTAATCGCTTGCAGACTCTAACATGGACTACCGTAACTGGCTGACGGGTGAACCGAACAACTACCTGGGCTACCAGAACTGTCTCGCCATCAAGCGACGCTTGCCGAGCAGGCGTTCGTACGGCTGGTTCGACGACGACTGTTACCAGAAGAAGTTCTACATCTGCGAGAGGCGCGGCTGGTACTGCTGGGGCTGGCCGTGTTGGCGGATGTACTCAGCACGTGCGAAGACCATCATCCCTCTGTCAGTAGCGCGGGCGAGGAAGGCGGCGGGATCACAGACGAGACCAGCTGCCGCGGAGAAGGTGGCCTTTGAGGTGTAACGACGTCGCGTTAGTGGACGGAGGCCGACTGACCGACGAAATATTACATCGCTGCTGATAATTTGCGTTACAATAATGGTTTTGCAATAAAGAATATGATAATAAAATGATAACGAATGTGTATTTGTCATATTCCTCCATATTTCTTCGTTGCTAATTTATTTGCTGTATTATGCAACTTCTTTCTAAGTACATGGATTATACTATTTCGTAGATAAAAGAAGCTACTGCAAATATATTCACTTTATCCATTTGTGACGCAAGTAGTTCCGCCCACTTCACCATGGACTAGTTTGTTGATAGGATATGATTACCAGGCAGCCTTATCAATATCGACACCAGCCAAAATTGGCATTTAGAATTCAATAAGCCGAATACATTATAAATATCCACATTCGTTATAAACACGATCTGCTGCAAACGACTGATGCGTTGACAACGTTATTGCAGCATTCTTTCGGCGATGCGTCGACAATGTTATGGACAAAATCTATGGAAGACCGGGGCTAGTTAAAACACAGGGGTTGTCAAAACATTGGCTAATTATGTTCGTACGTTATAACAACGCCTACGGTGCAGCCACATTATTCATAATGTGCAAAACAACTGCGGCCATGGAGCCCACTTAGGCCTCTTACAAAGAGTGTTGGCCGGATGCCATATTGATTCAAACGTTTGCATTGACGTCAACGTTAGCATACACATTCAAATGAATATTGCATCTCCTTATACATACCCCATTTGTGGCTGCATATATGGGCTATAAAAAATATGGAGTTTGTAAGACACGCCAATGTTTAAA